>OW388298.1:14961087-15151044 GCA_936450465.1 Gibbula magus | reverse complement strand
TTTGATTCGCCGGTTACGCCGCTAACGGCGGCGTACGCCGGGTAGTGCGCCGGGCCACGAATCAAGCATGGCCATATGTTTACATGCCGCACGTAATCAAAAGCACATGGTCGCAATGGTTTGAAGTGGTATTCAGTGGTTATTTGTAACAAGGATAACAATCACTGATCATATTTTTTGTTGACATCTAATGTGAAAATGACGGTGAATAAATTGTGTGGATTCTATTTCAAGTTTCTTTCATATGTAAGTGTTTGCAATCTTTGATATTCTTTCAAGCATCATATTTGTCATCTTACATGGAACTCACTGACAGAAATGTCATGACAAAATTGACTGGAAACAAAAATGATTAATCAAAGAATGTCACATGACGCAACCTAGAATTCCATTCTCTCTAATATATATTTTTAGTTATATGTACTCTGACCACGATATAAACAGTATGTACATGATATATCTTTCAATTGATTGTGAAACAACCCTTTGACTGTACCAATCGCTGAGACAGAAAGAAGAAATAGACAGAAATTTTGTACATTTATATAGCAAACACCATTGTTTTGTTTTCCATATAAATGTACCATATTTTGTTATTACTTTACATTCCACCTGGTGGAGGAGTGAGTATGTACTCCGAAACGTCGTGTATTTTCACATTAAAGAAGTTGTTATCCAGAAAATATTCATGTTCTTAAGAATTAAGGGTCTAACAAAATGTGTATGTAACATTTAATTTGTAAAACAATCTCTTTGTAAATTTTATAATATTTCTTATAAGTATAATAATAGTGGATTTGTAATGCGCTTTTCCATACTGGAATATTATGCTCAAAGCGCAGTGAGGATTTAAAAAGAGAAAGCTTGGTGAAAGAGATGAGTTTTTATAGCGGTTTTGAAGGCGGAATGGGTCTGGCTTTGTCGAGCATCAAGTGGGAGATTGTTCCAGGCAGTAGCTGCAGCATATGCGAATGTTCTCTTCCCGTAACTGGATAGTTTCACTTTTGGTTCATTGAAGAGGAGTTTGGACTGCGACCGAAGGGATCTGCTTGGACAACACAGTGGAAGTAGATCACATAGATATTGTGGGGCTGTTTGTTTGAGAGTAGCATTGATAAGCAAGACTAAGAAGTTTGAAATCAATTCTCTGTTTGACTGGAAGCCAGTGGAGCTCTTGAAGGATTGGGGTGATGTGGCTTGACATGGGTGACAGGGAGACAAGGCGGGCAGCTTTATTCTGGATTCTGTGTAGTCTGTTCATATTAGTTTGTGGTGTTGGCGAAAAGACTATTACAATAGTCTAGGCGAGATATGATGAGAGAGAGTGTCAGTGTTTTTGCGGCTTCTTTAGTGAGACAGGGTCTTATCTTGCTGATATTTCTCAGTTGTAGGTTACATACTTACGAGAGGGGTCTAATTTGCTTATCTAGACTAAGGTCAGAATCTAAAAAGACGCCAAGGTCTTTTACATAGGATGACAGAGATATGGTGGAGTTGTTCACTGTCACGGATTGAATATTGCATTTGTTGCGCCGTTGTGACGGACCAATGACAATAGCTTCTGTTTTTTCAGCATTCAGTTGTAGCTTATTGTTGGTCATCCTAAGCTTGATTTCATCCCAACAATCAGCTACTTGTGAGATAGCCAAGGTGGCAGCTGTAGGACTCGGTGTAAACAGTTTACACAACTGATTGTCGTATGCGTACAGATGGTGTAGGAGATTGTGGCCACTACTGATCTTACCAAGAGGTCTTGTGTAGAGACTGAACAGTTTTGGTCCCAAAACTGAACCTTGTGGAACGCCACATTGAAGCTGAACAGGACTTGATGAAACTCCATTTATGACAACTTTTTGTGTTCTGTCTGTTAGGTACGACTCGAACCATGTCAGTGCCAATCCTCGTATTCCAAATTCTGAGTCAAGCCGTTCTAGAAGTTTACTATGATCTATTGTATGGAAGGTCGAGAAGAGTCGAACGCCACCATTGTCCACGCCGTTTTGGATGTCATTCAGGACTTTCAGCATGGCAGTTTCGGTGCTATGACAGGGCCTATAAGCCGACTGTAAGGGATCATTGAGAGTGTGCTTATCAAGATGTTCAGACAGGCGACAACTCACAGCCTTCTCAACAAGCTTTGAAACAAATGACAGGTTAGATACCGGTCTAAAGTTCTTCAAATTTGCACTATCAAGTCCAGGTTTCATTAATTTGGGTTTGACTATGGCTGTTTTGAAGTCTTGAGGCATAGAACCGGAAGTGATAGATAAATTAATGATTTTGGTGATGGGCGCCAGGAGAATGTCTATGTTGTCATACACAAGTTGGGTGGGTATTGGATCCAGTGTGCAGAAGGTATGCTTCGCTTTCTTCAAGAGAGAGAGAACTTTTTCTTCACTAAAAGTCTGGAAATTTGTGAGGGGTTCATCGGAGAAGTTGCTTGCAGGAAAGTTGTGAGTTCTTTCATCAGAGCTGTCTAGCTTTGATCTGATTGTCTTGATTTTATTGATAAAATAAGATGAGAAATCTTCTGATATTTTGAGATCACTTTCCATAGACGAAGTACTGGCTTTCCCCATTACGGTGAAGAGGAGTTGATAAAGAGCTCTTGAATCTTTTGAATTTTCCTTGACTTTGTTGTTGAGGTAGTGACTCTTGCATTGTCGGATTGTCAAGGTAAGCTCGTTCCTTGCTGAAACGTACAGCTGCCGGTGTATTTCCAATCTGGACTTTCTCTAGGCTCTTTCTGATTTCCGTCTCTTACGTTTTGCAGCTATAATTTCATCTGAGAACTCCCATGATGGTTGATGACGATCAGGAATCTTCTTGGTCTTCACCAGGGCATGCTTATCCAGTAGCTCTGTCAAGACAATAGTGTACTGAGCTACCAGATCTTCACAGTTGCTTGAGGGATTCACTATCAAATCGGAATTTGACAGATCTTGCTTGAACGCCTGTCCATATTGCGAATGTTTCTGCAGCTTACGGTCTTCTGAGGACATGAAGGACAAGATACATCTAGATTCATAAACAAACAGAAGTGATCGGATAGTTGGTAGTCAACCACACTGACATCGTGGATACACACTTCATCGGCACGTGTCACTACCCAGTCCAGGACATGGCCGGACTTGTGTGTTTGGACAGTAACATGTTGCACACAGTCGTGGATTCCAAAGAGTTTATTCATTCTTTTCATATCAGCACTTTCGCTGTTATCGGCATGGAAGTTGAAATCTCCTAGAATTATTAGTCTTCCCTTTCTTTGACATGCATGCCCAATCAGAGACTGGAACTCGTCATGAAATAAAGAAGTACTCAGCTTGTTTTTTGCTGATGGGGGAGGGCGATACAGTATTATTAGGTCTTCGGACGAAAGTCCGACAGTGGCTTAATTGCTTTGTCTTTAGCTAAAACACAGACAAGTAAAAACAAGTATTTTGATAGCATCTAACTGACGTCCCATGAATGGTAATTTTGCAATAGAGCAGTGTTTATGTGAGCATATCTCGGCCTAACGTTATGTATTATGACAGCAATCCAGCGGTTATTTGCTACAAACATACTGTACATTAGCGCAAATTGAACTCCAATTAAACAGGACCCGGTCGCTGTAACCATATGAAATCGCTAGTTGAATAGTTAAGTGATCCGTTTATCGAAAATTTGGGTTGTTTTGATGAAGATTTCTATCTTATATGAGCAGTTTAAAAGTTGGGAAAACGAGTTAAATTAAGATAAGCGGCCATAATGAAGTGCCTCCCATTACGTCACAGCAGGCCTTCGCTTGACCACTACCCACTCACTTTCATTCCAGTCGCCGGGCTTTATATAATGAACTTTTTTTTAATTTACACAAATGCTACTATTTTATTGAAAAAATAAATTGAAATCGTGTTTGCGAAACGAATCGTGCACGATTCGCTGTTATTTACAGCTTTTTCTGAAAAACAAATTATTGCGAATCGTTCACGATTTTGTACTTGTGATAAATATCATCTGGTCATCTGGTTCGACGTACGGGCGTAAATCGATATATTTTAAATTTATACACGAAGAACTTAATCAAGTTCCACCTCATATTTTCAGATTTGTGTGACTGTGCCCTGCAACTGTGAAAATCTTGTGAAATTAAGCGAAGAAATGCTGTTATTTTATGAAAGTGCATCATCTTAGTTAAACAAAAAGACAACACTGAATACAATGTGTAACATGTATCTCAAGATGAACATGAACAGTGGTTTGTTTTACTTGAAAACTCACTCCTGTACGGGGGGTTCTCAAAGTGAAGGCACCCTATTGTTCAGGTACAGAAGTAGTGAGACATATCAGATTAACTAAACAATGGGCCTGTATGGGGGTCGTATCAAGAAATAAAACTAGTAACTTTACTACATTTTTAAAAATTTATAACAGTTTATTACATGTTTCATTATAAATTACATTTCAAAATCTATATAGTATCGGGCAAAATTAAACTCCTTAATTTAATTTTTGACATAGATTTATTTGAAATTGGCACATTATGTTGATAATCTATTTACAAATTGTTTAAAATAGGACAATAGCCATTCAGGCCGCTGTTTCGGTCCAAACACTATTTTATCTGCCGAGACATTGAATTAACCAGATCGTCTTTGACTTTCTCACATAGCTTGATCGACTTTTCATGACTCGCTCGTTTCTCATCTTCAATATATTTTTGTTCTAACTATTCAAATGTGTCCTCAAAGATTTGCCAAACCTTTGCAATGGGGTTGAGATCTAGATCTAAAATTATACTCTGCGTGTCATTTCACGCAATTCAAGTTTTGCTGCGCGCGTAAGTGCAATCAGTCATAGTCAAACAAATGCCAACTTTATTCAGTATTTAAACCCGGCACACCCACTTGTAAAAGTTTAAAGTACTTCCTCTAATCAATGCGACCTGTAATTATAAAGAACGACATTAATCCTAAGTTTCCAATCTCATCCACGTCATCTGAGACAGCGAAAACTTTGATTCCGGCTTGCGCTGGAATCTCACTGCAACTTGAAATGTGACTATTATGATGAGTCATTTGTGATGATCTCAACACTGAACTGAACATTAGCCATGATGAATGACACGGTGTCGGTTATTTACCTCCATATATAAAGAGGTTAGTCTAATTATTGTAATTACTAATCAATATCATTTATTGTAAAATTGAACAGATTTCTTATATCATAACCCAACGGTGAACACTTATCAGCTGCCAAGGAACAGGTTAATAAGTAGAAGGCTAACTGTGCTCACTCCAGGAACTGCTGACACGACCCCTTTCCTTAAAACAACGCAGCTAATCCTAATCCCCTACAGGCTGCCTGCACAGTGAGAACAAACCTCCTGTACAACTATTGCTCTGTGAACTTCAAAAACGGTGAAAATGTTTGTTAAGCAGTTGGACAATGTTCTTTGTTGTCTTAAGGAAACAAATGACCATCACACTAAACTGTTTGAGAGGCATTCTAGAAGTTGGTGTGATGAAGAAGAGGTGAAGACAAATATTTTATGGATGATCAACTTCTTTATTAACAATAGCGACGTTTCGGTATAGATCCTTATACCGTTATCAAGCATATGGAAGAGATGGTGAAACAGCAGGTTATATACAGGATACATGTTAGTATGATAAAGGCCTTAGGGATAACAAATACAACAAGATGAGGTAACAAAGACATAAATGGTTGAACAAGTGAAGTTGTGATAACAAGGAAACCAGAGAGTAGTAAGTTAATTAGCCAGGGGGCGGATAAGAGGACAAAGGCAGGGTGAGGGTACCAATGAGTGGTGGAGGTGGAAGCCAGAGTTGGTAGATTGGATTAATCATTTGTGGATTAAGCGGTTGGAAGCTGATGGGATGAAATAGCCTTGATCCCTATTCATAGAGGGCTTATGTCTAACAATATGCACGACTTCAGCTAAACGCCGGTGAGTGTAGTCATGTTTGTTGTTTGTGAGTGTTTTGACAGTGTCACAATGGATGTTGTGTTGTGGAAATTTTGTGATGTGTTCCGAAATGGCTGATTTTTTTGTCTCCCTTGGTTGTTGATGTTTTGTGTTCTTTGATGCGTATGTTGAGCGGTCTTGATGTTTCCTCAATGTAGTTGCTGCCGCAGTCGCAGCTAATGTTGTAAACAACTCCTTTAGGTTGTTGTTGTTTTTGGGCATATTTCCTACCATTAGCCATATTTTGAATTTAATAATCATATATAGTTGTTTTTAGGGCAGTGTGAAGTTGGTTACTTATTCGTTATTGGATATTGGACATTCGATTTTTCCAGTTACTTATTCAAAACAACGATCTGTAAAAGCACTATGCATCAATCTATCAGAACCTAAGTAAACTCATTTGAAAGAAAATTCAATTTCCCATCCAATGAGGTATGCTGTTTGATTCGCCAAAAATCAGAGTGTACCGTAAATTATGAAATAAGGGCGATGGGGTTAGTAAAATCAAGCCAAAAGTGAAAGTAAACATTTAAATGGGTACCAAGGAATATTTGCACCACCATCTAAGCGAACCCAAATGAAAGATAATTCAATAAGCATAGCCATATGTTTACATGCCGCACGTAATCAAAAGCACATGGTCGCAATGGTTTGAAGTGGTATTCAGTGGTTATTTGTAACAAGGATAACAATCACTGATCATATTTTTTGTTGACATCTAATGTGAAAATGACGGTGAATAAATTGTGTGGATTCTATTTCAAGTTTCTTTCATATGTAAGTGTTTGCAATCTTTGATATTCTTTCAAGCATCATATTTGTCATCTTACATGGAACTCACTGACAGAAATGTCATGACAAAATTGACTGGAAACAAAAATGATTAATCAAAGAATGTCACATGACGCAACCTAGAATTCCATTCTCTCTAATATATATTTTTAGTTATATGTACTCTGACCAGGATATAAACAGTATGTACATGATATATCTTTCAATTGATTGTGAAACAACCCTTTGACTGTACCAATCGCTGAGACAGAAAGAAGAAATAGACAGAAATTTTGTACATTTATATAGCAAACACCATTGTTTTGTTTTCCATATAAATGTACCATATTTTGTTATTACTTTACATTCCACCTGGTGAAGGAGTGAGTATGTACTCCGAAACGTCGTGTATTTTCACATTAAAGAAGTTGTTATCCAGAAAATATTCCTGTTCTTAAGAATTAAGGGTCTAACAAAATGTGTATGTAACATTTATTTTGTAAAACAATCTCTTTGTAAATTTTATAATATTTCTTATAAGTATAATAATAGTGGATTTGTAATGCGCTTTTCCATACTGGAATATTATGCTCAAAGCGCAGTGAGGATTTAAAAAGAGAAAGCTTGGTGAAAGAGATGAGTTTTTATAGCGGTTTTGAAGGCGGAATGGGTCTGGCTTTGTCGAGCATCAAGTGGGAGATTGTTCCAGGCAGTAGCTGCAGCATATGCGAATGTTCTCTTCCCGTAACTGGATAGTTTCACTTTTGGTTCATTGAAGAGGAGTTTGGACTGCGACCGAAGGGATCTGCTTGGACAACACAGTGGAAGTAGATCACATAGATATTGTGGGGCTGTTTGTTTGAGAGTAGCATTGATAAGCAAGACTAAGAAGTTTGAAATCAATTCTCTGTTTGACTGGAAGCCAGTGGAGCTCTTGAAGGATTGGGGTGATGTGGCTTGACATGGGTGACAGGGAGACAAGGCGGGCAGCTTTATTCTGGATTCTTTGTAGTCTGTTCATATTAGTTTGTGGTGTTGGCGAAAAGACTATTACAATAGTCTAGGCGAGATATGATGAGAGAGAGTGTCAGTGTTTTTGCGGCTTCTTTAGTGAGACAGGGTCTTATCTTGCTGATATTTCTCAGTTGTAGGTTACATACTTTCGAGAGGGGTCTAATTTGCTTATCTATACTAAGGTCAGAATCTAAAAAGACGCCAAGGTCTTTTACATAGGATGACAGAGATATGGTGGAGTTGTTCACTGTCACGGATTGAATATTGCATTTGTTGCGCCGTTGTGATGGACCAATGAGAATAGCTTCTGTTTTTTCAGCATTCAGTTGTAGCTTATTGTTGGTCATCCAAAGCTTGATTTCATCACAACAATCAGCTACTTGCAATTGTGAGATAGCCAAGGTGGCAGCTGTAGGACTCGGTGTAAACAGTTTACACAACTGATTGTCGTATGCGTACAGATGGTGTAGGAGATTGTGGCCACTCCTGATCTTACCAAGAGGTCTTGTGTAGAGACTGAACAGTTTTGGTCCCAAAACTGAACCTTGTGGAACGCCACATTGAAGCTGAATAGGACTTGATGAAACTCCATTTATGACAACTTTTTGTGTTCTGTCTGTTAGGTACGACTCGAACCATGTCAGTGCCAATCCTCGTATTCCAAATTCTGAGTCAAGCCGTTTTAGAAGTTTCCTATGATCTATTGTATCGAAGGTCGAGAAGAGTCAAACGCCACCATTTTCCACGCCGTTTTGGATGTCATTCAGGACCTTCAGCATGGCAGTTTCGGTGCTATGACAGGGCCTATAAGCCGACTGTAAGGGATCATTGAGAGTGTGCTTATCAAGATGTTCAGACAGGCGACAACTCACAGCCTTCTCAACAAGCTTTGAAACAAATGACAGGTTAGATACCGGTCTAAAGTTCTTCAAATTTGCACTATCAAGTCCAGGTTTCATTAATTTGGGTTTGACTGTGGCTGTTTTGAAGTCTTGAGGCATAGAACCGGAAGTGATAGATAAATTAATGATTTTGGTGATGGGCGCCAGGAGAATGTCTATGTTGTCATACACAAGTTGGGTGGGTATTGGATCCAGTGTGCAGAAGGTGTGCTTCGCTTTCTTCAAGAGAGAGAGAACTTCTTCTTCACTAAAAGTCTGGAAATTTGTGAGGGGTTCATCGGAGAAAGTGCTTGCAGGAAAGTTGTGAGTTCTTTCATCAGAGCTGTCTAGCTTTGATCTGATTGTCTTGATTTTATTGATAAAATAAGATGAGAAATATTCTGATATTTTGAGATCACTTTCCATAGACGAAATACTGGCTTTCCCCATCACGGTGAAGAGGAGTTGATAAAGAGCTCTTGAATCTTTTGAATTTTCCTTGACTTTGTTGTTGAGGTAGTGACGCTTGCATTGTCGGATTGTCAAGGTAAGCTCGTTCCTTGCTGAAACGTACAGCTGTCGGTGTATTTCCAATCTGGACTTTCTCCAGGCTCTTTCTGCTTTCCGTCTCTGACGTTTTGCAGCTATAATTTCATCTGAGAACTCCCATGATGGTTGATGACGATCAGGAATCTTCTTGGTCTTCACCAGGGCATGCTTATCCAGTAGCTCTATCAAGACAATAGTGTACTGAGCTACCAGATCTTCACAGTTGCTTGAGGGATTCACTATCAAATCGGAATTTGACAGATCTTGCTTGAACGCCTGTCCATATTGCGATTGTTTCTGCAGCTTACGGTCTTCTGAGGACATGAAGGACGCGATACATCTAGATTCATGAACAAACAGAAGTGATCGGATAGTTGGTAGTCAACCACACTGACATCGTGGATACACACTTCATCGGCACGTGTCACTACCCAGTCCAGGACATGGCCGGACTTGTGTGTTTGGACAGTAACATGTTGCACACAGTCGTGGATTCCAAAGAGTTTATTCATTCTTTTCATATCAATCTCGATGTTATCGGCATGGAAGTTGAAATCTCCTAGAAGTGTTAGTCTTCTCTTTCTTTGACATGCATGCCCAATCAGAGACTGGAACTCGTCATGAAATAAAGAAGTACTCAGCTTGTTTTTTGCTGATGGGGGAGGGCGATACAGTATTATTAGGTCTCCTGACGAAAGTCCGACAGTGGCTTAATTGCTTTGTCTTTAGCTAAAACACAGACAAGTAAAAACAAGTATTTTGATAGCATCTAACTGACGTCCCATGAATGGTAATTTTGCAATAGAGCAGTGTTTATGTGAGCATATCTCGGCCTAACGTTATGTGTTATGACAGCAATCCAGCGGTTATTTGCTACAAACATACTGTACATTAGCGCAAATTGAACTCCAATTAAACAGGACCCGGTCGCTGTAACCGTATGAAATCGCTAGTTGAATAGTTAAGTGATCCGTTTATCGAAAATTTGGGTTGTTTTGATGAAGATTTCTATCTTATATGAGCAGTTTAAAAGTTGGGAAAACCAGTTAAATTAAGATTAGCGGCCATAATGAAGTGCCTCCCATTACGTCACAGCAGGCATTCGCTTGGCCACTACCCACTCACTTTCATTCCAGTCGCCGGGGCTTATATAATGAACTTTTTTTTAATTTACACAAATGGTACTGTTTTATTGAAAAAATAAATTGAAATCGTGTTTGCGAAACGAATCGTGCACGATTCGCTGTTATTTACAGCTTGTTCTGAAAAACAAATTATTGCGAATCGTTCACGATTTTGTACTTGTGATAAATATCATCTGGTCATCTGGTTCGACGTTCGGGCGTAAATCGATATATTTTTTAATTTATACACGAAGAACTTAATCAAGTTCCACCTCATATTTTCAGATTTGTGTGACTGTGCCCTGCAACTGTGAAAATCTTGTGAAATTTAGTGAAGAAATGCTGTTATTTTATGAAAGTGCATCATCTTAGTTAAACAAAAAGACAACACTGAATACAATGTGTAACATGTATCTCAAGATGAACATGAACAGTGGTTTGTTTTACTTGAAAACTCACTCCTGTACGGGGGGTTCTCAAAGTGCAGGCACCCTATTGTTCAGGTACAGAAGCAGTGAGACATATCAGATTACTTAACAATGTGCCTGTATGGGGGTCGTATCAAGAACAGGTTAGTTTACAGGTTAATAAGTAGAAGGCTAACTGTGCTCACTCCAGGAACTGCTGAAACGACCCCTTTCCTTAAAACAACGCAGCTAATCCTAATCCCCTACAGGCTGCCTGCACAGTGAGAACAAACCTCCTGTACAACTATTGCTCTGTGAACTTCAAAAACGGTGAAAATGTTTGTTAAGCAGTTGGACAATGTTCTTTGTTGTCTTAAGGAAACAAATGACCATCACACTGAACTGTTTGAGAGGCATTCTAGAAGTTGGTGTGATGAAGAAGACAAATATTTTATGGATGATCAACTTCTTTATTAACAATAGCGACGTTTCGGTATAGATCCTTATACCGTTATCAAGCATATGGAAGAGATGGTGAAACAGCAGGTTATATACAGGATACATGTTAGTATGATAAAGGCCTTAGGGATAACAAATACAACAAGATGAGGTAACAAAGACATAAATGGTTGAACAAGTGAAGTTGTGATAACAAGGAAACCAGAGAGTAGTAAGTTAATTAGCCAGGGGGCGGATAAGAGGACAAAGGCAGGGTGAGGGTACCAATTAGTGGTGGAGGTGGAAGCCAGAGTGAGTAGATTGGATTAACCATTTGTGGATTGAGCGGTTGGAAGCTGATGGGATGAAACAGCCTTGATCCCTATTCATAGAGGGCTTATGTCTAACAATATGCACGACTTCAGCTAAACGCCGGTGAGTGTAGTCATGTTTGTTGTTTGTGAGTGTTTTGACAGTGTCACAATGGATGTTGTGTTGTGGAAATTTGGTGATGTGTTCCGAAATGGCTGATTTTTTTGTCTCCCTTGGTTGTTGATGTTTTGTGTTCTTTGATGCGTATGTTGAGTGGTCTTGATGTTTCCCCAATGTAGTTGCTGCCGCAGTCGCAGCTAATGTTGTAAACAACTCCTTTAGGTTGTTGTTGTTTTTGGGCATATTTCCTACCATTAGCCATATTTTGAATTTAATAATCATATATAGTTGTTTTTAGGGCAGTGTGAAGGCAGTGTGAAGTTGGTTACTTATTCGTTATTGGATATTGGACATTCGATTTTTCCAGTTACTTATTCAAAACAACGATCTGTAAAAGCATTATGGATCAATCTATCACAGCCTAAGTATACTCATTTGAAAGAAAATTCAATTTCCCATCCAATGAGGTATGCTGTTTGATTCGCCAAAAATCAGAGTGTACCGTAAATTATGAAATAAGGGCGATGGGGTTAGTAAAATCAAGCCAAAAGTGAAAGTAAACATTTAAATGGGTACCAAGGAATATTTGCACCACCATCTAAGCGAACCCAAATGAAAGATAATTCAATTTCCTATCCAATGAGGTATCTTACATGATGTTTGATAGGGGACCTGATACGGTAAAATGCCAAATAACGTCACTTGGTAGTATACATATTAGCTCTGTAATGAGTTTTTCACAATCAAACTAGTCTGAGGGTACCAAGGAATATTTGCACCACCATCTAAGGGTACCCAAATGAAAGATAATTCAATTTCCTATCCCATGAGGTATCTAACATGGTGTTTGATAGGGGACCTGATACCGTAAAACGCCAAATAACGTCACGAGGTAGTACATATTAGCTCTGTAATGAGTTTTTCACAATCAAACTAGTCTGAGGGTACCAAGGAATATTTGCACCACCATCTAAGGGTACCCAAATGAAAGATAATTCAATTTCCTATCCAATGAGGTATCTTACATGATGTTTGATAGGGGATCTGATACGGTAAAATGCCAAATAACGTCACTTGGTAGCATACATATTAGCTCTGAAATGAGCTTTTCACAATCAAACTAGTCTGAGGGTACCAAGCAATATTTGCACCACCATCTAAGGGTACCCAAATGAAAGATAATTCAATTTCCTATCCAATGAGGTATCTTACATGATGTTTGATAGGGGACCTGATACCGTAAAATGCCAAATAACGTCACTAGGTAGTATACATATTAGCTCTGTAATGAGTTTTTCACAATCAAACTAGTCTGAGGGTACCAAGGAATATTTGCACCATCATCTAAGGGTACCCAAATGAAAGATAATTCAATTTCCTATCCAATGAGGTATCTTACATGATGTTTGATAGGGGACCTGATACCGTAAAATGCCAAATAACGTCACTAGGTAGTATACATATTAGCTCTGTAATGAGTTTTTCACAATCAAACTAGTCTGAGGGTACCAAGGAATATTTGCACCACCATCTAAGGGTACCCAAATGAAAGATAATTCAATTTCCTATCCAATGAGGTATCTTACATGATGTTTGATAGGGGACCTGATACGGTAAAATGCCAAATAACGTCACTTGGTAGTATACATATTAGCTCTGTAATGAGTTTTTCACAATCAAACTAGTCTGAGGGTACCAAGGAATAATTGCACCACCATCTAAGGGTACCCAAATGAAAGATAATTCAATTTCCTATCCCATGAGGTATCTAACATGATGTTTGATAGGGGACCTGATACCGTAAAACGCCAAATAACGTCACGAGGTAGTACATATTAGCTCTGTAATGAGTTTTTCACAATCAAACTAGTCTGAGGGTACCAAGGAATATTTGCACCACCATCTAAGGGTACCCAAATGAAAGATAATTCAATTTCCTATCCAATGAGGTATCTTACATGATGTTTGATAGGGGATCTGATACGGTAAAATGCCAAATAACGTCACTTGGTAGCATACATATTAGCTCTGAAATGAGCTTTTCACAATCAAACTAGTCTGAGGGTACCAAGGAATATTTGCACCATCATCTAAGGGTACCCAAATGAAAGATAATTCAATTTCCTATCCAATGAGGTATCTTACATGATGTTTGATAGGGGACCTGATACCGTAAAATGCCAAATAACGTCACTAGGTAGTATACATATTAGCTCTGTAATGAGTTTTTCACAATCAAACTAGTCTGAGGGAACCAAGGCTAGGGGCAAAAACATTTTCTTTAGTTCTCAAAAAAATAGTGTTGTTGACAGTACGGGCAGAAATGTCTGTGATGTGTAGGGACATACTAAATCTGCAAGCAGCGTTTGACGGGTTTCAAGCAACTCCTTTAACAAATACAAATTCATGTGGTAATACAAATTAATACATTAACAAAATAAAACAAAAGTTAGTCAATGCCAAGTGTCAAAGGCCTATCGCAGTCCAATAAGATGTTATGGCCTTTTTTTGTCAAAAGTCTCCCTGCAGTATAGCGTTTGAACAATTGAATAACTGTAATAAATCATTGTCGATGTGAGTTTTGGTGTTTGTTTGTTTGTGTGTTTGTTTCTACAGATGGGATGTGATATCGTATTTATACAGTGATTAATAATATAACATAGGTACATGGAGATGCAGACATTTAATCACAGTACACTAGGCGAAGCCATTACACATAGCTACATATTTGTGATATGTATTGTTTGATTTACATTTGGTGTGATAATTATTCTATTTTAGAATGTTATAGCTAATTCAAGACCGAGTTATGTAAAAAGTAATATAGACATAGACAGTTTCAACTGCAATGGGAAGTACTAAAATATCCAACGAGATGATCACCAAATATAAAATGTAAATGTCTAATTGCGACATGTATTTCCTGAATTGTAGCACCTTTGCTATATTGCCTCTAATTTACAACTTTACATAGATGTGCATATCATGTCCGACCCTTTAGTAATCTATTTGATGTTTAACATATTTTGTTACTATGTCATAGACTTTTTAACCCCATATAACTGACCCGGCAAGCATTGTTTACAAAATTTTAATATTCAAATTTCATTTCGGATCAAAGAGATTTTAATACTCTATCAGGACAGCTTAAAAATGGAAAACATGAATAGACGAGAAAACAAATACAAATGCCTATTTGCGACTGAGACTGAGAACACTAAGTTAGGACATTGAACAACGAGTGTAATGTTGGCGAATATACAAAAACACCATAAAATCAATGTGATCGAAATGTTTATTTTTAAAAAAGTATTCAATGTAATTTATTTTAATTAATAAGAAGATAACTTTGATGGACATTCCCCCGAATTGTAGATGCAGGGGTATTTTGTTACACCTGTCCGACTGTCTGTCTGTCTTTATGTTTGTCTGTTTGTCCGAACAAAACGAAGTTACCCTGGCTATAACTTGCACCATATGGCCACATTTACTAGACCTTGTGGAAAGGTGAGACCTTAAAAAAACGTAACTATATTTCGATTGGTCAGTGATACTTGCCGTTGATACTTAACATTGGCATCTCTTGTCATAAGACCGTTTATATGAGGTCATAATTGTTCACCTCGTTACATTTATCATATCAGAAATAATAAGCATAACTTTTGATGGTCAGTGATATTTCAATTGTGTTTACCTTGTAATGAGATTTTTCAAATGAGGTATTACATTTTGATCTCATGGCATTGACTATGCTGCAGGGAGACTTTTGACAAAAAAAGGCCATAACATCTTATTGGACTGCGATAGGCCTTTGACACTTGGCATTGACTAACTTTTGTTTTATTTTGTTTATGTATTAATTTGTATTACCACATGAATTTGTATTTGTTAAAGGAGTTGCTTGAAACCCGTCAAACGCTGCTTGCAGATTTAGTATGTCCCTACACATCACAGACATTTCTGCACGTACTGTCAACAACACTATTTTTTTGAGAACTAAAGAAAATGTTTTTGCCCCTAGCCTTGGTACCCTCAGACTAGTTTGATTGTGAACAACTCATTACAGAGCTAATATGTATACTACCTCGTGACGTTATTTGGCATTTTACGGTATCAGGTCCCCTATCAAACATCATGTTAGATACCTAATTGGATAGGAAATTGAATTATCTTTCATTTGGGTACCCTTAGATGGTGGTGCAATTATTCCTTGGTACCCTCAGACTAGTTTGATTGTGAAAAGCTCATTACAGAGCTAATATGTATACTACCAAGTGACGTTATTTGGCATTTTACCGTATCAGGTCCCCTATCAAACATCATGTAAGATACCTCATTGGATAGGAAATTGAATTATCTTTCATTTGGGTACCCTTAGATGGTGGTGCAAATATTGCTTGGTACCCTCAGACTAGTTTGATTGTGAAAAACTCATTACAGAGCTAATATGTATACTACCTCGTGACGTTATTTGGCATTTTACGGTATCAGGTCCCCTATCAAACATCATGTAAGATACCTCATTGGATAGGAAATTGAATTATCTTTCATTTGGGTACCCTTAGATGATGGTGCAAATATTCCTTGGTACCCTCAGACTAGTTTGATTGTGAAAAACTCATTACAGAGCTAATATGTATACTACCTCGTGACGTTATTTGGCATTTTACGGTATCAGGTCCCCTATCAAACATCATGTAAGATACCTCATTCATAGGAAATTGAATTATCTTTCATTTGGGTACCCTTAGATGGTGGTGCAAATATTCCTTGGTACCCTCAGACTAGTTTGATTGTGAAAAACTCATTACAGAGCTAATATGTATACTACCTCGTGACGTTATTTGGCATTTTACGGTATCAGGTCCCCTATCAAACATCATGTAAGATACCTCATTGGATAGGAAATTGAATTATCTTTCATGTGGGTACCCTTAGATGGTGGTGCAAATATTATTTGGTACCCTCAGACTAGTTTGATTGTGAAAAACTCATTACAGAGCTAATATGTATACTACCTCGTGACGTTATTTTGCATTTTACGGTATCAGGTCCCCTATCAAACATCATGTAAGATACCTCATTCATAGGAAATTGAATTATCTTTCATTTGGGTACCCTTAGATGGTGGTGCAAATATTCCTTGGTACCCTCAGACTAGTTTGATTGTGAAAAACTCATTACAGAGCTAATATGTATACTACCTAGTGACGTTATTTGGCATTTTACGGTATCAGGTCCCCTATCAAACATCATGTAAGATACCTCATTGGATAGGAAATTGAATTATCTTTCATTTGGGTACCCTTAGATGGTGGTGCAAATATTCTTTGGTACCCTCAGACTAGTTTGATTGTGAACAACTCATTACAGAGCTAATATGTATACTACCTCGTGACGTTATTTTGCATTTTACGGTATCAGGTCCCCTATCAAACATCATGTAAGATACCTCATTCATAGGAAATTGAATTATCTTTCATTTGGGTACCCTTAGATGGTGGTGCAAATATTCCTTGGTACCCTCAGACTAGTTTGATTGTGAAAAACTCATTACAGAGCTAATATGTACTACCTCGTGACGTTATTTGGCATTTTACGGTATCAGGTCCCCTATCAAACATCATGTAAGATACCTCATTGGATAGGAAATTGAATTATCTTTCATTTGGGTACCCTTAGATGGTGGTGCAAATATTCCTTGGTACCCTCAGACTAGTTTGATTGTGAAAAACTCATTACAGAGCTAATATGTATACTACCTCGTGACGTTATTTGGCATTTTACGGTATCAGGTCCCCTATCAAACATCATGAAAGATACCTCATTGATAGGAAATTGAATTATCTTTCATTTGGGTACCCTTAGATGGTGGTGCAAATATTCCTTGGTACCCTCAGACTAGTTTGATTGTGAAAAACTCATTACAGAGCTAATATGTATACTACCTAGTGACGTTATTTGGCATTTTACGGTATCAGGTCCCCTATCAAACATCATGTAAGATACCTCATTGGATAGGAAATTGAATTATCTTTCATGTGGGTACCCTTAGATGGTGGTGCAAATATTCTTTGGTACCCTCAGACTAGTTTGATTGTGAAAAACTCATTACAGAGCTAATATGTATACTACCTCGTGACGTTATTTTGCATTTTACGGTATCAGGTCCCCTATCAAACATCATGTAAGATACCTCATTCATAGGAAATTGAATTATCTTTCATTTGGGTACCCTTAGATGGTGGTGCAAATATTCCTTGGTACCCTCAGACTAGTTTGATTGTGAAAAACTCTTTACAGAGCTAATATGTATACTACCTCGTGACGTTATTTGGCATTTTACGGTATCAGGTCCCCTATCAAACATCATGTAAGATACCTCATTGGATAGGAAATTGAATTATCTTTCATTTGGGTACCCTTAGATGGTGGTGCAAAAATTCCTTGGTACCCTCAGACTAGTTTGATTGTGAAAAACTCATTACAGAGCTAATATGTATACTACCTCGTGACGTTATTTTGGCATTTTACGGTATCAGGTCCCCTATCAAACATCATGTAAGATACCTCATTCATAGGAAATTGAATTATCTTTCATTTGGGTACCCTTAGATGGTGGTGCAAATATTCCTTGGTACCCTCAGACTAGTTTGATTGTGAAAAACTCTTTACAGAGCTAATATGTATACTACCTCGTGACGTTATTTGGCATTTTACGGTATCAGGTCCCCTATCAAACATCATGTAAGATACCTCATTGGATAGGAAATTGAATTATCTTTCATTTGGGTACCCTTAGATGGTGGTGCAAAAATTCCTTGGTACCCTCAGACTAGTTTGATTGTGAAAAACTCATTACAGAGCTAATATGTATACTACCTCGTGACGTTATTTTGGCATTTTACGGTATCAGGTCCCCTATCAAACATCATGTAAGATACCTCATTCATAGGAAATTGAATTATCTTTCATTTGGGTACCCTTAGATTGTGGTGCAAATATTCCTTGGTACCCTCAGACTAGTTTGATTGTGAAAAACTCATTTCAGAGCTAATATGTATACTACCTCGTGACGTTATTTGGCATTTTACGGTATCAGGTCCCCTATCAAACATCATGTAAGATACCTCATTCATAGGAAATTGAATTATCTTTCATTTGGGTACCCTTAGATGGTGGTGCAAATATTCCTTGGTACCCTCAGACTAGTTTGATTGTGAAAAACTCATTACAGAGCTAATATGTATACTACCTCGTGACGTTATTTGGCATTTTACGGTATCAGGTCCCCTATCAAACATCATGTAAGATACCTCATTGGATAGGAAATTGAATTATCTTTCATTTGGGTACCCTTAGATGGTGGTGCAAATATTCCTTGGTACCCTCAGACTAGTTTGATTGTGAAAAACTCATTACAGAGCTAATATGTATACTACCTCGTGACGTTATTTGGCATTTTACGGTATCAGGTCCCCTATCAAACATCATGTAAGATACCTCATTCATAGGAAATTGAATTATCTTTCATTTGGGTACCCTTAGATGGTGGTGCAAATATTCCTTGGTACCCTCAGACTAGTTTGATTGTGAAAAACTCATTACAGAGCTAATATGTATACTACCTAGTGACGTTATTTGGCATTTTACGGTATCAGGTCCCCTATCAAACATCATGTAAGATACCTCATTGGATAGGAAATTGAATTATCTTTCATTTGGGTACCCTTAGATGGTGGTGCAAATATTGCTTGGTACCCTCAGACTAGTTTGATTGTGAAAAGCTCATTACAGAGCTAATATGTATACTACCTCGTGACGTTATTTGGCATTTTACGGTATCAGGTCCCCTATCAAACATCATGAAAGATACCTCATTGATAGGAAATTGAATTATCTTTCATGTGGGTACCCTTAGATGGTGGTGCAAATATTCTTTGGTACCCTCAGACTAGTTTGATTGTGAAAAACTCATTACAGAGCTAATATGTATACTACCTCGTGACGTTATTTTGCATTTTACGGTATCAGGTCCCCTATCAAACATCATGTAAGATACCTCATTCATAGGAAATTGAATTATCTTTCATTTGGGTACCCTTAGATGGTGGTGCAAATATTCCTTGGTACCCTCAGACTAGTTTGATTGTGAAAAACTCATTACAGAGCTAATATGTATACTACCTCGTGACGTTATTTGGCATTTTACGGTATCAGGTCCCCTATCAAACATCATGTAAGATACCTCATTGGATAGGAAATTGAATTATCTTTCATTTGGGTACCCTTAGATGGTGGTGCAAATATTCCTTGGTACCCTCAGACTAGTTTGATTGTGAAAAACTCATTACAGAGCTAATATGTATACTACCTCGTGACGTTATTTGGCATTTTACGGTATCAGGTCCCCTATCAAACATCATGTAAGATACCTCATTGGATAGGAAATTGAATTATCTTTCATTTGGGTACCCTTAGATGGTGGTGCAAATATTCCTTGGTACCCTCAGACTAGTTTGATTGTGAAAAACTCATTACAGAGCTAATATGTATACTACCTCGTGACGTTATTTGGCATTTTACGGTATCAGGTCCCCTATCAAACATCATGTAAGATACCTCATTGGATAGGAAATTGAATTATCTTTCATTTGGGTACCCTTAGATGGTGGTGCAAATATTCCTTGGTACCCTCAGACTAGTTTGATTGTGAAAAACTCATTACAGAGCTAATATGTATACTACCTCGTGACGTTATTTGGCATTTTACGGTATCAGGTCCCCTATCAAACATCATGTAAGATACCTCATTGGATAGGAAATTGAATTATCTTTCATTTGGGTACCCTTAGATGGTGGTGCAAATATTCCTTGGTACCCTCAGACTAGTTTGATTGTGAAAAACTCATTACAGAGCTAATATGTATACTACCTCGTGACGTTATTTGGCATTTTACGGTATCAGGTCCCCTATCAAACATCATGTAAGATACCTCATTGGATAGGAAATTGAATTATCTTTCATTTGGGTACCCTTAGATTGTTGTGCAAATATTCCTTGGTACCCTCAGACTAGTTTGATTGTGAAAAACTCATTACAGAGCTAATATGTATACTACCTCGTGACGTTATTTGGCATTTTACGGTATCAGGTCCCCTATCAAACATCATGTAAGATACCTCATTGGATAGGAAATGAATTATCTTTCATTTGGGTACCCTTAGATGATGGTGCAAATATTCCTTGGTACCCTCAGACTTGTTTGATTGTGAAAAACTCATTACAGAGCTAATATGTATACTACCTAGTGACGTTATTTGGCATTTTACGGTATCAGTTCCCCTATCAAAAATCATGTAAGATACCTCATTGGATAGGAAATTGAATTATCTTTCATTTGGGTACCCTTAGATGGTGGTGCAAATATTCTTTGGTACCCTCAGACTAGTTTGATTGTGAAAAACTCATTAGAGAGCTAATATGTATACTACCTAGTGACGTTATTTGGCATTTTACGGTATCAGGTCCCCTATCAAACATCATGTAAGATACCTCATTGGATAGGAAATTGAATTATCTTTCATTTGGGTACCTTTAGATGGTGGTGCAAATATTCCTTGGTACCCTCAGACTAGTTTGATTGTGAAAAACTCATTACAGAGCTAATATGTATACTACCTAGTGACGTTATTTGGCATTTTACGGTATCAGGTCCCCTATCAAACATCATGTAAGATACCTCATTGGATAGGAAATTTAATTATCTTTCATTTGGGTACCCTTAGATGGTGGTGCAAATATTCCTTGGTACCCATTTAAATATTTACTCTCCCTTTTGGCTTGATTTTACTAACCCCATCGCCATTATTTCGTAATTTACGGTACACTTTGATTTTTTGCGAATCAAACAGCATAACTCATTCGATAGGAAATTGAATTTTCTTTAAAATGAGTATACTTATGTTGTCATGGATTGTTCCATAGTGCTTTGTCAGACCATTGGTTTGAATAAGTAACTAGAAAAATCGAATGTCCAATGTCCAATGTCCAATAACGAATAAGTAACCAACTTCACACTGCCTGTTTTTAGTTAAGAATTAATTTTGATTATTCATAATATAGTTACATATGCATGTATGACGGACATGTTAAAGGATTTATTGATGTTTAATTCTGCTCCAGAAACTAACTTATCAATTGAGTTTCCATGTCAACGGCCAAAAATTTGTTGATTGTTTGATAAGGGGAGACATTATGTCCAACATCGTTGTAGCTGGGGGTGATACAGTGACATTAGCTCTCATATACTCAATTCATCTTCATTGAATGTTTATGTTTGTATGTTGTCGGGAGCGGCATTCACATAAGCAAAGATTTGCTTGTTTGCCAATCCTGTCAGTTTCTTTCTGAATAAATATGTTTACACCATATACTCAATTAGATTAGAGAACCTTCGGGATGCATCAGTGTTGCTCCATGCATTTTTTTAGATTTCTTTACTTGGCAGTTGAATATGTCCATGGTTGAGAATAAAAACATCTACGAAGCTATACAGGTGCGCCGAAATATTCATGAAATTGCTAATTAACCGGTGTTGTCCTTTGAAAGCATTTGGAATTAGAAATATGACACATGCCTGAAATATTCAGTGTCAGCTTTATCATAAAACCCATGTCTGGGTGGACTTCAATTCAAAGAAGCACCGTTAGTGTCAACAGTGGTGTAATTACAGCGAATACCGGAAGCGGAAGTAATGAGGTCGCCATGTTACAGAGTTCTCCCTCGCAGCAGTACACACAGATGGAGGGATCGTGGTCACATGAAGTACCGGAATTAAGGTTCTGGAGACTGTAACAATGACTGGCACTCATACAGCCCTGGAAACATAACAAAGACAACAGATTTAATCATTTGAAAAAGGTTAACATCGCTTTACGTTTTTATTCAATTTGACTGTTATCAACAGAAATCAGATGTCAGAGCAATCCAATCTCGTACAAGTCACCACATTTGGCCCCGAATTATTTATCAATCAATCAATCAATCGTTTTATTCCATAAGACCACCAGAGGTGGTATAAGAATACAGTACAAGGTATAATGTAACATACATAGCATGACAAGATGACAATTATAAAATAGAAATATTGAATCAATGGACACCACTCTACAGACGGATTCCCATCATTGGTTAACTGTATCCCTGAGAATCCACCCTCTCCACAGTGTTGTGACAGATTTCTCCCCATTCACAAGTCTCCGGCGCTGGACTCTCAACACACACCCTTGTATAACTAGTACCAACCTTGGTGAACTGTATCCCTGAGAATCCACCCCTCTCCACAATGTTGTAACAAATCTCTCCCCATGAACAAATCTCCCGGTCTCTCTGAATGCACCCCTTGTATAACTAGTACCCACCTTGGTGAACTGTATCCCTGAGAATCCACCCCTCTCCACAGTGTTGTAACAAATCTCTCCCCATGAATAAATCTCCCGGTCTCTCTGAATGCACCCCTTGTATAACTAGTACCCACCTTGGTGAACTGTATCCCTGAGAATCCACCCCTCTCCACAGTGTTGTAACAGATCTCTCCCCACCCACAAGTCTCCGGGTCTCGCTGCATACACTGTCTGTCTGTGCTGAGAGAGATGCACGAGAAACAGTCGAGACTTCCACTACCTATTGACAGAGAAATTGAAGTTTATGTATGACTTGGCTGGCCTATGTCAATAAGTATAACCTTTTGAAATCAGATCTGATAGTAGATTTAGAAGACCATTGTTTAATAAACGATAGTTGCATCACAACAAGTATTAATTAAGTTATAATTTAAAAAGTTAAATGTTCGCCCTTTAAATCAAAGGCTCTACCACAACACTACGATATTAGCTGAAATAGTATAATTAATCAAACCTGTGAGTGTTCAGAAGCCAACACCATTCATGAGTATTAAACGAAACGATTATTTAGCATATTAGTTTATTGTGAATGCAATTTTTTAATGCTTTTCGATTGTGAAAGTGTGATATAAGACATATGGATTTGTTTTATTGATTTGTCACAAGTACAATAAATACCATCTCACGAGTTTCATAAATATGTTATTAAACGAAAACGAGTTTAGTATTTTATTTATTACCTAATGATTTAAATGCCACTTAATTCCACAAACTCGTCGATAAATGGGACACACTCCATTGCGACCGTCATTATCATTGTCATTATGACGTCACGTCAATCGGCAGTACGCGATGTTATTACACTAAGTGTAATAACACGGTAGATTTATTAAACCGCGATATTTTCAACGGGTGAGTAATAAATAGAACATTTGACATTTCTCGTCCAATACCATGTATATCTCATCGAGTGAAGTAGAAATGTATATTTCACGAGTGGCGCAGCCACGAGTGTAATTATATTATTTCTTCTTCGCGAAATGAGATATACATGGTATTCGACGAGACATGTCAAATGTTCTATTTATTCGATTTAGCAAACCATGCGTATAGTTGGTAAATGACGTTCATTTTGTAAACGGAGCCTCCGAGCTCGTCTTCCTTTCCACGACCATCCTATGACGTCATCCTATTGTTACGATGACGTCATATGATTGAAAGTGTTATTTCACTGAGTAGTATAACATGTTATTTCACTCAGTGAAAATACGGATTTTATTTTAACCGACAAATGCCGTATTTCACCACTGAAAATCGAATAAATTAGTTTATTGTGAATGCAATTTTTTAATGCTTTTCGATTGTGAAAGTGTGATATAAGACATATGGATTTGTTTTATTGATTTGTCACAAGTACAATAAATACCATCTCACGAGTTTCATAAATATGTTATTAAACGAAAACGAGTTTAGTATTTTATTTATTACCTAATGATTTAAATGCCACTTAATTCCACAAACTCGTCGATAAATGGGACACACTCCATTGCGACCGTCATTATCATTGTCATTATGACGTCACGTCAATCGGCAGTACGCGATGTTATTACACTAAGTGTAATAACACGGTAGATTTATTAAACCGCGATATTTTCAACGGGTGAGTAATAAATAGAACATTTGACATTTCTCGTCCAATACCATCGAGTGAAGTAGAAATGTATATTTCACGAGTGTAATGACGTCTGCACTCCACTTCACACTTGAGTTGTCTACTGCGTGATAAAGTTTTCCTCAAAAAGATTAATTAAAGATTGTCAACGTGACACAAATCTGTTGTTGTTGAATTGAGTTATGATGTCAAATGCATGTAGTTGGCGGTGACAGGGCATTGTGCAAATTCTACTGCCAAACCGATATCTCCAAGGCGGAGATATCGCTTGATCTTACACAAGCGATATCATCTGTGGAACACAGTTTTGTCTGATAAATGCAAGTCACCTACTTTTTCCTAAATGGTGATGGTGTTCTGAAAACATATGAGAAGGTACTCGCAACGTCAGTTTCCGTTCAGTAGTCGTTCGCGGGTACCCGCGTACACGCCAAGAGAGTTTTCGCGATCCTGAACATGCCTCAGGTGATAAGTGAGGTATACTTGCTAACAATGTACGATCTCCGTCCGATTTCCACGTTGTTGTACGGAGGCCGTACTGACGCCTGCTACTCGCGTACGGTGTACGTACTCGCATTTGCCTTAATATGGGAGAAGGAGAGGCAGCCGGGACGCCGACACTGCAGAAATCAGTGCGCACAACGTGTGTTGTGAGAGCGGAGCACGTGCTTTCTCGGTACGGTCCACGTGAGTTCCGCATGCTCATTGGACAATTGAACTGGGGAAGTGCCGAGTAAGCATGGACGGCACACTTATCAAGTTCGCAGCACGCAGGTGCTCAGTGCGCCGCCTGTAGAGCAAATGACCGTGTTGAAAATTTTGAAGGCCCCTCCAGTGCGTGTGTTGTGTTGGTCCACATATACCAAACGTTGTGAATGATGTTCATCTTTCGAGAAGTACTGAGTGTTGCCGAAAATTGCCATTTTCATCATAGTCGACTCAGTATAGTGACGATATAAAGGCAAAAGTATTGATTTCTGATCGAAAATCGGACAATGCACGCATGTGGCGCGCGTCAATTAGTCAAACGTAGTTTAGGCAACTGATTTAGATCTGACAAACAGACAACTATGGGTTGGTGATGTATAATAAGTCTTATAACTACTGTGATATGGGGACATGTTGTTTCAGTACGTGTACGTGTACTTGTACGTGTATAATTATTTTCAATACATCAAATATATATTTGTTTCAATGAAAACCACGGAACGGTCTCATACAGTAGCCGACACGTATGGCTCTATCTCACGTATATGCTAGTTATGAGACCTATTTAACGTTTTAGTAGCAAATCTGTTTTCCTATCTATTTTATGGGGGTGGGATAGCGCAGTTGTTAGCGCGTTCGGCTTCGTATCAAGAGGTTCGGGGTTCGAATCCCGCCAGGTGCACGACAACTTTGTCTGCAGTAGAGAACTGTTCTACACGCAGTAAGGTTTGGGTGCAATGCTACACTGAATCTCAGCATACTACCACCAATGGTTCGCTAGTTCCAGCCGATGCTCGCAGGTTTCACCGTTGCGCGGGCTTTCTTCTTGCCATAACACTAGCAGCTGCGATATAAATGAAATACTCTTGACAGCGGCGTTAAATCCCAACTCACCTCACCTATCTATTTTATAAAAGTTTTCAAATCCGGAGGCGAGACGGATAACCTTGTTTTGACTCTTAACAATTCTTTCTTTGCTTTTTTCTATAGTTCTAAGTGTCTCAATGAAATTTATCCTGGGTGGCCGCTCGCCAACCCCGTGGCTTTTTCAAAATCCAAGATGGCCGCCAAGATGGCTGCCAATGACATATGGATCTATAACTCTTCATAACATTCGTACTACAAACAGTGTAATAGCATTAGTGGTGTTGACTGTATAACTGTATATACAGTATTTTGGTGTCATTCTTATAGAAAAAATTCAAGATGGTCGCTATAAATACACCATAAAACCTCATACCTTAAAGGCGCTGTATCATGTTTTTGCATATTATGTTTTTCTCAAATTTGCCATTAATTATTAAAGTTTATACAATATATTGGTACGTAAATGGGTAAAACACCTCATTACACGACCAGATTTGCCGTATCCATAGAAAACGGTTATCCGTATTCGAAGAAAAAGGTGCGACGACGGAGGAACGGTGGAACTTTTCAGTGCAAGAGGTAGATTTGTAGGTCCCATGTGAATTCGAGAGTTCAGACAGCGCAATAATTGACCATTTCATCCATTGACCATCCATTGTACCATATCTAAAACTCTTCCTCGAGTGTTTAGGTGTCACTACATCTATCAGATCACTTGAATTATCTTCGAGTGGCCATTTTAAATGTGAACTCTTTGTATTGATTCAGGAGTATTATTTAGCCATTGGTAAAACTTATTTATATTTTTGTGAGATCACTTTATTTCAGTAGGAAACTTTAATTTTGAATTGACCTCCTCAATGTTACTATCATCACACTTACTGTCTACACATCCGTATAATTATTAGCGTCTGTCTATAACTAGTTACTTTGACCTGTTGGATAGCAAAAACATGATATGTATATATAGATTAATCCGTACATGAAACATGATGCTGCAGGTCATTTGCCCTGTCAGTCATGCTACTGTGGCACTGTTGGAACAGCAACAATGTGACGTGGCCGTTTAGTATGGATACGACCATCACCTTTGACCTCAAGAAGATATCTGGAAGTGAAGAGGTAGTGCAAATGACCCACAAGGACGAATCACTTAGTCGCAACAATCGGGATGGAGACGTCAGTCATTGTGCAGAACACCCATGGATCAAGACATTCATGTTACTTGATCTCTGCGAAACACCAGCAGTGGACAGGTAGCCAAACCAAATGTTAATGTTGACAGCGCCGTGGACATTGGGGATGACCAAACGATCCAATTTGAAAGATCATGGCCAGAGGTAGTGTACGCCTTGCTCTTAAAAGAAGTGGTCACATTCACTGTCAGGGAATAAACGGTGATTGACTAAGAAACAACCACCGCTCGTGTCTTAGCGTCCTCCACCATAAGTAGAACTAGATAGCCGTGTATAGCATCTCACACTGGCAACTCCATTCTTTACTTGAGATGTAATGCTCACGAATTACATCAACAAGGCACGACTGAAGACGCTTATTTGTGAACAAGTGCAAAATGACACTGACGCCTTGAATAATTGAACGCAAAATCACAAGGTAGTTGTGACAGAGGACAAGCCAGTACATGAAGAGGCCGACATCGCCGTTACCCAACATAGTGCTAAGAAAGATCCAAAAGCAAGAGTATCTGTGGTTTTCTAGCACTCCAAGCCCTACTGGATGTGACTCACTTGCAACAACATATGGCATTGGCGAGACAACAGCAATAAAAGGGTCAAGACAAGACCATGCAATTGATCAGCTTGGTCAGTCCACGGCATATCTCACCTCCGTTGTCAACCAATTAACTGATTTCATGGCTGCATGCTAGGGTTGCAAAGTATCATGCTCTGTCATGACGGAATGCCGCAAGCAGCCGTGGTCACTGAAAACAGGAAAGCCAACAGCAGCTAAAAAAATGGTTGTATGTATGGTTTGCCAGCAACAACTGAAGCATTTGAGCATGTTTCCAGGTTGCGCAATTGTACAGTGCCCTGAGTCGAGATCCACCACATTTCATTATTATGGGTTATGATTGGACAGCAGATGAAGCAAACAAGTGCCTCATCCAATGAAATATGTCAGACTGAGTACCTGAACAGATCTTGAAGCTGGTCAAATGTGGTTGTGTTTCATAGCGACATTGTATACAGGGGCAAACTGTGGTTTCATGGGGAATCAGTTCCCTTGCACTATTTTCTGTGCTTGTAGTAATTGTCGTGGCTCAGTCTCATTAAAACCGACCCTGAATTGAATCTGCAAAATAGTTCATATCGGGGCAAGGTCTTAGTGT
This sequence comes from Gibbula magus, assembly GCA_936450465.1. Lineage (NCBI taxonomy): Eukaryota > Metazoa > Mollusca > Gastropoda > Trochida > Trochidae > Gibbula > Gibbula magus. Next base: position 15,122,451 of record OW388298.1, on the reverse strand, counting down.
TCTATAGGCCGTACCAGTTTAGCGCAGACATCAGACGGTTTGTAAACTATAGACTTGTGGTATTTTTGACGTTTCTCAAACAAATATTTTGACGGCCATCTTTGATTCTGTCATCAAGAGAGTCACCAAATAGTATTATAACATAACAGTTGGATTCCTTGCTCTTGAACAAAATGTTTCTTAACACAAACATTAAGATTATACTGCTTTTAGAATTAAATTATTTGTCATTGGTAGATTTTGGCGAACTATTTCGGCTATCATGGCCAGTTTCGTGGCTATCTTGGATTCTGAAAAAGCCACGTGGGTGGTGAGTTGCTATCCGGGCTTAATTTCAAGTATACAATAAGAACACTTAAAACATTCAAAGAAACGATTGTTTATAGACCAAACAAGCTTTTTGAGAAATATGGGGTCATACGTTTGACTTAATGGCTGCAGCCAGCTATGGTCCATTGTCCGGTTTTCGATCATGACCATGACTTTGAATTGTTGTATTGTCGTTATGCTGAACAGATCGATCGACTTTAAACTGGTTATTTTCGGTTACTGTTGATAAACCGCAATTTAATAACATTGGACACATATGTGACCTCACCAACATGACTATGTCCCTTTAAAGGATAGATGAAATGACATATGGTCAAAATCGGATTTAAACAAAAATTGGATGTCCATTTTACAATTGCTCGATTTTAAATTTCTGAAATCGGTCCATAAATTACTTATATACGACTTTTTAAAAATACGCCTTATTTAGCCCCGGCGACCAGAATGAAAGTCTGCGGGGGTGTGGCCCCTGAAGGGATGACTTCTGTGACGTATCAGGAGGAATATGATTTTCGGCGATAGTCATAATTCAACGCAATTTCGCAACATTTTGATTGTTAATTTCACAAAGAAATCTTCAATAAACCAACTTAATTTTCCCCATATATCGAATGTTTAGATATCCAACTAGGTAATTCCGCAGATGACAATTAAACAATTATTACTTAAACATGTCTTTTTGGCGATGTAATACACCTCATAAATTCATTTAGCGGCAGTGATAATCATCATCAATTAATTAAAGAGACTCGGCGGAGTAGCTGTCTAGCCGGCCCCGTCTGTCTCTTATCACAGTCACGCCTCAGTGAGCATTTACAAAATGAATCGCCCAACTGATTGCGCTAGTGTTAAAATGGGTGAATCAAAATCGTTTTAATTATCAATTGCAAGTGTATATTGTCTGGATTTTATGCTCAATTGATTCCGATGTACAATATACGTAGATGTAATCATCTGTCATTCTTGAGAAAAATGCATTTCATCAGATCTTTAATAAACTCACGGAGTCATTGCATTGAGCGCTCATTGGCGGTAGAGGGAACCCGCATCAACCTCACTGGGGTGGATCCTAAGTTTGTCCACAGCTCAAGCGCAAAATGAAAGTTCTACATGCATTATATACACCAAGTTTAGTGTGTCTCTCGTAACCCTCAATGGATGGCTCGTCAATATCTCGTATATATATATATATATCTATGTATTTTGTGTAATATTGTTCGAGGTGAGTCCTAAATAAACTATCTGTCTGTCTGTCTGTCTGCATTACAAGTGCCACGGCGTGTCCCCGTGCTTCTGAATCCGCACTGAGGCGGAACTCACCATGTGCGGATCCCAAAATGTTGGCCACATTTTTGCAAGTAGACAGCACATACGGGTGTATAAATTACCAGCACCGAGGGTAAACTAATCGATAACCATCTTCCAATAATGTGTCCTATAGGTATTTTAGAAGTCAAAAAGATATACTGTCCTCACGATTTAACAGTTTGTTATAGGTAAACGCGTATAAGCAAGTGGGACACGCGCAAGCACTGCGTATATGTAAATTAATATGATTAATATGATCATCACTATAGTGACTCTTACACTTTAACAGTTTTCTTCACACTTGACACTGATCCAATCAAACTTATTTATTCTCGTGCAAAGATTGAGACGTCTGAACAAACAACGTTCACTGACGTAAATGGTGATCTGTTTGTGTACATAAACAGGCCATGATATTGGATACCACTAACTACTCCCGACTACATAGTCATAATTCTCTCAAGTCTGAAAAGATTTGGGACATCTCGTTATCTTTGGTAAAATGAAGTGACAGCTGCTATCTCATGTGAAGGGAATGCCAGCAAAATAATGCTTTAAAGACATTTACGGTTATGTCTCCAACAGCAGCTAATTATAAGATAAATAGTTGCGTTTGTAAAATTTCCGGGATTCATTGTTATTCAAACGCTGAAATAGTAATAGTAACAGTAGTAGTAGTGATAGTAATAGTAGTAGCGATAGTAATAGTAGTAGCGATAGTAATAGTAGCAGTAGTAGTAGTGATAGTAATAGTAGTAGCGATAGAAGTAGTAGCAGTTGTAGTAGTGATAGTAATAGTAGTAACAGTAGTAGTAGTGATAGTAATAGTAGTAGCAGTAGTAGTAGTGATAGTATTAGTAGTAGTGATAGTAATAGTAGTAGCAAAAGTAGTAGCGATAGTATTAGTAGTAGCAGTAGTAGTAGTGATAGTAACAGTAGTAGCAGTAGTAGTAGTGCTAGTAATAGTAGTAGCGCTAGTAATAGTAGTAGCAGAAGTAGTAGTGATAGTAATAGTAGTAGCAGTAGTAGTGCTAGTAATAGTAGTAGCAGTGGTAGTAGTGATAGTAATAGTAGTAGCAGTAGTAGTGCTAGTAACAGTAGTAGCAGTAGTAGTAGTGATAGTATTAGTAGTAGTGCTAGTAATAGTAGTAGCAGAAGTAGTAGTGATAGAAATAGTAGTAGTGCTAGTAATAGTAGTACCAGTGGTGATAGTAATAGTAGTAGCAGAATTAGTAGTGATAGTAATAGTAGTAGTGCTAGTAATAGTAGTAGCAGTAGTAGTAGTAGTGATAGTAATAGTAGTAGCAGAAGTAGTAGTGATAGTAATTGTAGAAGTGCTAGTAATAGCAGTAACAGTAGCAGTAGTGATAGTAATGGCAGTAGTGCTAGTAATAGTAGTTGCAGTAGTGATAGTAATAGTAGTAGCAGTAGTAGTGCTAGTAATAGTAGTATCAGTATCAGTAGTGATAATAATGGCAGTAGTGCTAGTAATAGTAGTAGCAGTAGTAGTAGTGATAGTATTAGAAGTAGCAGTAGTAGTAGTAATAGTAATAGTAGTAGTAGTAGTAGTAGTAGTAGTGATAGTGATAGTAGTAGCAGTAGCAGTAGTGATAGTAATAGTAGTAGCAGTAGTAGTAGTGACAGTAATAGTAGTAGCAGAAGTAGTTGGATAGTAATAGTAGAAGTGCTAGTAATAGCAGTAACAGTAGCAGTAGTGATAGTAATGGCAGAAGTGCTAGTAATAGTAGTAGCAGTAGTGATAGTAATAGTAGTAGCAGAAGTAGTAGTGATAGTAATAGTAGCAGTGCTAGTAATAGTAGTAGTAATGGAAGTAGGAGTGATAATAATAGTAGTAGTGCTAGCAATAGTAGTAGCAGTAGCAGTAGTGATAGTAATGACAGTAGTGCTAGTAATAGTAGTAGCAGTAGTAGTAGTGATAGTAATAGTAGTAGTAGTAGTAGTGATAGTGATAGTAGTAGCAGTAGCAGTAGTGATAGTAATAGTAGTAGCAGAAGTAGCAGTGATAGTAATAGTAGTAGTGCTAGTTATAGTAGTAGCAGTAGTAGTAGTGACAGTAATAGTAGTAGCAGAAGTAGTTGGATAGTAATAGTAGAAGTGCTAGTAATAGCAGTAACAGTAGCAGTAGTGATAGTAATGGCAGTAGTGCTAGTAATAGTAGTAGCAGTAGTGATAGTAATAGTAGTAGCAGAAGTAGTAGTGATAGTAATAGTAGCAGTGCTAGTAATAGTAGTAGCAGTAGTGATAGTAATAGTAGTAGCAGAAGTAGGAGTGATAATAATAGTAGTAGTGCTAGTAATATAGTAGCAGTAGCAGTAGTGATAGTAATGGCAGTAGTGCTAGTAATAGTAGTAGCGGTAGTAGTAGTGATAGTATTAGTAGTAGCAGTAGTAGTAGTGATAGTAATAGTAGTAGCAGTAGTAGTAGTGATAGTAATAGTAGTAGCAGAAGTAGTAGTGATAGTAATAGTAGTAGTGCTAGTAATAGTTGCAGCAGTAGTAGTAGTGATAGTAACAATAGTAGCAGTAGTAGTAGTGATAGTAATAGTAGAAGTGATAGTAACAGTAGTAGCAGTAGTAGTAGTGCTAGTAATAGTAGTAGCAGTAGTAGAAGTGATAGTAATAGTATTAGCAGTTGTAGTAGTGGGAGTAATAGTACTAGTGGTAGTAATAGTAGTAGCAGTTGTAGTAGTGATAGTAATAGTAGTAGTGCTAGTAATAGTAGTAGCAGTAGCAGTAGTGATAGTATTAGTAGTAGTGCAAGTAATAGTAGGAGCAGTAGTAGTAGTGATAGTAACAGTAGTAGCAGTAGTAGTAGTGATAGTAATAGCAGTAGTGATAGTAATAGTAGTAGCAGTAGCAGTAGTGATAGTATTAGTAGTAGTGCTAGTAATAGTAGCAGCAGTAGTAGTAGTGATAGTAACAGTAGTAGCAGTAGAAGTAGCAGTAGTAGTAGTGATAGTAATAGTGGTAGTGCTAGTAATAGTAATAGCAGCAGTAGTGATAGTAATAGTAGTAGCAGCAGTAGTAGTGATAGTAGGACTGATTGTAATAGAAGGATTGTGATTATAGCAGTATTAACAGTAATAGTGATAGAAGTGGTACTTCTTATAGCGGTATTGGTAGAGGTTGTGATAGTAACAGTAATAGTAGTAATAGAAGTAGTAGTGGTGGTGGTGGTAGTTAGTGGTAGTAGTAGCAGCAAACTTACACTAATATTATCAACATTGCTGAAAAAAAAAAGTATAAATAAAATCAAAACAATATATCAAAACAACCACTACAGCAACTACTACAACAACTACTACAACAACAACTACTCCTACTAGTACAACTACTCCTACTACAATAACTACTTCTATCACAACAACTACTAAAACAACTTCTATTACAACAACTGCTCCAACTACAACAATAACTACTACTACTACAACAACTACTCCTACTACAACAACTACTACTACTACTTCAACAACTACTCCAACTACAACACCTTCTATTACAACAACTGCTCCAACTACAACAACTACTCCTACTACAACAACTAATATTACAACAACTACTCCTACTACAACAACTAATATTACAACAACTACTCCTACTACAACAACTACTCCTACTACAACAACTACTCCAACTACAACAACAACTACTACTACTACTACAACAGCTACTCCTACTACAACAACTACTCCAACTACAACAACTACTACAACTACTCAAACTACAACAACTACTCCAACTACAACAACTACTCCAACTACAACAACTGCTCCAACTACAACAACTACTCTTACTACAACAACTACTACTACTACAACAACTACTCCAACTACAACAACTACTCTTACTACAACAACTACTACTACTACAACAACTACTCCAACTACAACAACTACTCCTACTACAACAACTACCCCAACTACAACAACTACTCCAACTACAACAACTACTCTTACTACAACAACTACTCCAACTACAACAACTACTACAACTACAACAACTACTCCTTCTACAACAACTACTCCAACTACAACAACTACTACAACTACAACAACTACTACTACTACTAGTACAACAACTACTCCAACTACAACAACTACTCTTACTACAACAACTACTCCAACTACAACAACTACTCCTACTACAACAACTACTCCTACTACAACAACTACTCCAACTACAACAACTACTACAACTACAACAACTACTACTACTACTATTACAACAACTACTCCAACTACAACAACTACTCTTACTACAACAACTACTCCAACTACAACAACTACTCCTACTACAACAACTACTCCAACTACAACAAGTACTACTACTACTACAACAACTACTTTAACTACAACAACTACTCCAACTACAACAACTACTCTTACTACAACAACTACTACTACTACAACAACTACTCCAACTACAACAACAGCTCCAACTACAACAACTACTCTTACTACAACAACTACAACAACTACTCGAACTACAACAACTACAACAACTACTCCTACTACAACAACTACTCTTACTACAACAACTACTCTTACTACAACAACTACTCTTACTACAACAACTACAACAACTACTCGAACTACAACAACTACAACAACTACTCCAACTACAACAACTGCTCCAACTACAACAACTACTCTTACTACAACAACTACTCCAACTACAACAACTACTCTTACTACAACAACTACTACAACAACTACAACAACTACTCTTACTACAACAACTACTCCTCCTACTACAACTACTACTACTACAACATCTACTCCTTCTACAACAACTACTCCAACTACAACAACTACTCTTACTACAACAACTACTACAACAACTACAACAACTACTCTTACTACAACAACTACTCCTCCTACAACAACTACTCCAACTACAACAACTACTCCTACTACAACAACTACTCCAACTACAACAACTACTCTTACTACAACAACTACTCCTACTACAACAACTACTCTTACTACAACAACTACTCTTACTACAACAACTACTCCTACTACAACAACTACTCTTACTACAACAACTACTCCAACTACAACAACTACTCCTACTACAACAACTACTCTTACTACAACAACTACTCCTACTACAACAACTACTCTTACTACAACAACTACTCTTACTACAACAACTACTCCTACTACAACAACTACTCTTACTACAACAACTACTCCTACTACTATTACAACAACTACTCCTACTACAACAACTACTCCAACTACAACAACTACTACAACTACAACAACTACTCCTACTACTATTACAACAACTGCTCCAACTACAACAACTACTCCAACTACAACAACTACTACAACTATAACAACTACTACTACTACTATTACAACAACTGCTCCAACTACAACAACTACTCCAACTACAACTACTCCTACTACAACAACTACTCGAACTACAACAACTACAACAACTACCCCAACTACAACAACTACTCCAACTACAACAACTGCTCCAACTACAACAACTACTCCAACTACATCAACTACTCCAACTACAACTACTCCTACTACAACAACTACTCGAACTACAACAACTACAACAACTACCCCAACTACAACAACTACTCCAACTACAACAACTGCTCCAACTACAACAACTACTCCAACTACATCAACTACACCAACTACAACAACTACTCCTACTACAACAACTATTCCTACTACAACAACTACTCCAACTACAACTACTCCAACTACAACAACTACTCGAACTACAACAACTACAACAACTACTCCTACTACAACAGCTACTCCTACTACAACAACTACTCGAACTACAACAACTACAACAACTACTCCAACTACAACAACTACAACATCTACTCGAACTACAACAACTACTCCAACTACAACAACTACTCCAACTACAACAACTACTCCAACTACAACAACTACAACAACTACTCTTACTACAACAACTACAACATCTACTCGAACTACAACAACTACTCCAACTACAACAACTACTCCAACTACAACAACTGCTCCAACTACAACAACTACTACTACTACAACAACTACTCCAACTACAACAACTACTATTACAACAACTGCTCCAACTACAACAACTACTCGAACTACAACAACTACAACAACTACTCGAACTACAACAACTACTCCAACTACAACAACTACTCCTACTACAACAGCTACTCTTACTACAACAACTACTACTACTACAACAACTACTCCAACTACAACAACTGCTCCAACTACAACATCTACTCGAACTACAACAACTACTCCAACTACAACAACTACTCCAACTACAACAACTGCTCCAACTACAACAACTACAACAACTACAACAACTACAACAACTACAACAACTACTACTACTACAACAACTACTCCAACAACAACAACTGCTCCAACTACAACAACTACTCTTACTACAACAACTACAACAACTACTCGAACTACAACATCTACTCGAACTACAACAACTACTCCAACTACAACAACTACTACTACTACAACATCTACTCGAACTACAACAACTACAACAACTACAACAACTACTCCAACTACAACATCTACTCGAACTACAACAACTACTCCAACTACAACATCTACTCCAACTACAACAACTGCTCCAACTACAACAACTACTACTACTACAACAACTACTCCAACTACAACAACTACTATTACAACAACTGCTCCAACTACAACAACTACTATTACAACAACTGCTCCAACTACAACAACTACTCGAACTACAACAACTACAACAATTACTCCTACTACAACAACTACAACAACTACTACTACTACAACAACTACTCCAACTACTATTACAACAACTGCTCCAACTACAACTACTCCAACTACAACAACTACTCGAACTACAACAACTACTCCAACTACAATAACTACTCCTATCAAAACAGCTACTCCTACTACAACAACTATTACAACAACTGTTCCAACTACAACTACTCCTACTACAACAACTACTCGAACTACAACAACTACAACAATTACTCCTACTACAACAACTACAACAACTACTCCTACTACAACAACTACAACAACTACAACAACTACTCCAACAACAATAACTACTCCTATCAAAACAGCTACTCCTACTACAACAACTATTACAACAACTGTTCCAACTACAACTACTCCTTCTACAACAACTGCTCCAACTTCAACAACTACTTCTATCACAACAACTACTCCAACTACTACAAGTATTACGCATACATGTACTCCAGTAGTGATGTAACAATGTTTTTGAAAAAGGAGTTTTTAGCACTTACCTTTAACAATGAAATACAAGATTGACAAAATCACGTTTATGTTCATGTCGGGTTCGTTTAATCGTTGAACTCTTTTCGATCGTTTCTCTCACAAAATGCACACAGGCTCTGTCCGAAATTCAGGTTAAAACTGTCAAACCATCAACTCAAATCAGGTGAAACAGACACAGCATTGACAGTAGCTTGTTATCCCTCGTGAAAATTTACACTTTCTATATTTGAGGGTGACTCCTCGCAGAATACATGCTCCTATTACAGTACAAAGTTAGTTTTCTTCCTCAGATATGTACATTGACGGGTATGTCACTCACTATCATGCTTGCCGCAGCAACGACGGTTTCGATTTTATCTCCTATTTGGTTTTAGGTATACCTCAGGTAATTAGCGACACGCAGTGACTGATATATGACAATTATAGTATACTGTGCACTAGCTTTACAAAGTGTCACACAACCACATGCAATGGTAGATCAAAGGTCTTACTGTTCTGTACATGTCTTAAGGGCTTTGCTAGTAGCACATCTGAATCAACCCAGGTACCCGAGTACTTCCGGTGATCTGACTCCCAGAGCAGCACCTAATGTCGTGGATGTAATGTCAAAAATTGCAGAAAAAATATTCGGGAATGAACTGATGTCACCCGAAATATTCACAAATCTACAAATCAAATCAAATCAGAGATCAGAAAAACTGCACATTTCTTGAACTCTCTCCCCACTTTCATTACACATCTACAGCTGTGAAACTGTTAATTGTTTAGTTGTTGAATCCACACTAGCACTATGCTGTAGACAATAGTGGAGTACATGAGTTGCTGTGACAGCTGAATCTTCAACCCTGGCCACAAGTGATCAACTCAATCTTTACTCAACACAGTCGACTCAGATCCTCGGTCCATGAGCAGGAAACTTTACCTGTAAATCACGTTAATTAAACACCTTAGATTCCATTCCTCTGTAAATACACCCTGTACCAGCCACACAAGCAGGATATAATATCTCTTATGATTTTATACGTGTTTGACTAGCGTGACATCCAATGTAAGTAAATAAGTGACGGCGGGTAGATAAGAATGCAGTGAAAGCGAACAGGTCGACATGGGCTTTCCTTTCATCGAGATAAGAATGTGCCTGGTCTTAATAAAGCATCGCGCCGCTGAATAACGGGGGCCCGAGTTAACGGGACTGTGCATAATTGAGTTTTGGTGTATGTGACACAGGGTTCAATTGACGGATTTATATGTAGACTTGATGAAACATAGTTTGGAGTTATATTACATTTGTGGAAGGGTTATATGAATGATAGTGTATATGTTTTCAATTCATGTATAATTAAGTAATTTCACATATGATCAGGAGCTATATGTAAAGTTTTTATACCGATTTTTAGCATAGGTTGGAGTAGTTTCGAAATTCCCGGGCTGTAAATATAGAATACTAAACGATGTCCAGTTTAGGTCTTTGAAGGGCATTTAGAAGTGGTATACATAAGAACATGAAGATTTTCTGGATAACAACTTCTTTAATGTGAAAATACACGACGTTTCGGAGTACATACTCACTTCTTCATCAGGTGGAAAATCTTCATGTTCTGATGTCCAGTTTGATACCATGTTTATGAAACGAGTGAATGGTTTGGTATTTCAATGAGCGAAATCGAGTTAAACACCGATGCCATTCACGAGTGTCATAAACATGTTATCAAACAGGACCGAGTTTAGTATTTTATTTATTACTCGATGATGTAATTGCAAGAAAATCGTTTTAGTGACGCTCACTTGCAAATAGGGAACCTGCTATTGCAGTCGCGCGGCTAACGTTGTTATCTAATGAGTGATTTCACCACGTTTGAGTAATAATTGCTTTTTCAACATGATATTTCATAAAGCTGTTTGAATTGGTAGGACTGTACACTCCGCTTTTTCTAGTTTGTCATGTATATTCACTTTAGAGGGTAAAACATCCTATTACACAAACCAATTATATGTAGTGGTAATAATGATGTTGCGGCCATTTTAATGTGAACACATTTTATTATTTCGAATTACAAAAATAAATCCCATGGCTGTACCGAACCATGTACACACATTTTAACTTGATTTTCCGAAGAGAGAAGGGTGTTTTACTATTGGTAACATTTTCTAATACTTTTCATCGACGTATTTGATAGAAAAAAACGTGCTACTGACCCTTTAAATGCCGAAGTGTTGTATGCTGACAAAATTTAATAAACTAATCAATGATAATGATAAAAATAGTACAAAAATCTGGTGGCGCCTTATTAAAAATTTCACCAAAAGCAAACATTCATTGTTTTACGATTGTTTGCACCCATTCTCCATGATGATAAACTGTATAATGATATCACTGAAATTGCAAATATTATGAATGAATACTTCACAAATCAAACCAAAAATAGAAGTTATTCCTAATATTGATTATCCTCTAAGCGATTTGTATCTTAATACACATGAAGTTCATGATATCCTCTCATCTGAAGATACATCAAGTAGTTGCCACTAACATGGCAATGTCCCCCGCCGGTAACACTGAGTTTAAAGACACATCAATTGATCAAAATGAGCTACTTCACATATTGCATTACTGGTAAAATGTTTCATGATGATCAGCAAATTTGAAGACTTTGGATGCAACGCTTCATGAGATATCGCGTAAACATGAGTTCAAAAAGTGGTCAAAGTGTCGTGGTGACCTTGAAAATAAGGTCAAGATCACCAAAATAGACTGGTGTCTGCGTCCTACCACAATGTAGACTGACACCAAATTTAAAGACTTTGGATGCAACGCTTCATGAGATATCGCGTAAACAAGAAATGTGACGTACGGACGGACAGACGGACGTACGGACGGACGCCGCTGAATACATAATCCCCCGTTCCGCGTTGCGGTGGGGACAACAAAAGCAACTGGTCCTGACGGCATAAGCAATAAGTTCCTTAAAATGAACGCCAAATTACTGGATGCCTCCCTCTTAGAAGTATTTAACTTATCACTTACTGAAAATACTTTTCCGCAAATTTGGAAAGAAGCGTCTGTTGTTCCTTTTCACAAGAAAGGTAGAGTTAATGATTGTTCTAATTACAGACCCGTGGCACTAACAAGTTGTCTGGCAAAGTTTTTTGAAAAAAATGTATTTTAAAACAATTTTTTATCTATTTCAGGGATAATGAAATACTTTCTAACCTTCAGTCAGGTTTCACACCAGGAGACTCTACTGTAAATCAGTTTATATGATTTCATAGCTGAAGCAGAAGACAAAGGTAAAGAAATTAGAGCTGCTTTTGTAATGTAAAGCATTCGAGTTTGACGCTAAGTCATTATACATACATTTCAAAGATATGGTATAAAGGATACTTTTTAAAAGTGGTTCGAAAGCTATCTTGCCAAAAGATAACAATGTGTGGTATGGATTTCGATCTGATAAAAGAGCAGTCTTTGCAGGTGTACCCCAGGGTTCAGTTTTGGGACCGCTTGAGTTAAACATATTTATTCATGAAATGTATACATGAATGGATTGGCCAACAAGCTCCGAAGAGCTTATATAAAGGCCGCTCCGATAGTTACACATATACAAATATAAAACTTATAGTAGTTAGTGACACATGTCAGATTCACAACTTAGCTTCACATATATTGGTTATGCATGAATATCATGTTGTTTACGTAGCAGTCATTTCATATTCAAGTGCTTATGAGATGTCAAATCGATTAGATTTTATGATAAAATTATGAATAAACTTTAATAATTTATTAAGATCGTCGTTTGAGAGCGATGTACATCCCCTAAGTACTGTATCAATACTAAATCCGTTCAAATAGAAGAATGAATTCTGTCTTAAATCTGTATATTTGTGGCATGTAAAAAAGTAATGTACAGCGTTTTCAATTGGGTGACCACATGAGCACTCTGGGCTGTCCGCAATATGTCTATTAAACTTATCCGCATTCAAATCACTACAACGGAGCCTGAGGCGGGAATGGATAATTTGACGAATTCTTAAACCGTAGTTAAGATCAAAATTAACATTTGTATTTCTTGATCCACAAAGCTTATTTTTGAAACCGGTCAATGTCTCGATATTTTGAATTTTTGGATTTAATGAATTCCATAGCTTTATTGTGTCAGGCAAAAAAGACCTGGCATAAGTCGCTGTTCTACACTTTAAGGTTCGCACTGATGAAAGATTGTAGTCATTTGAACTGGGTGTTTTTGGTAGGAGATCAATAAGATATTGAGGTGCTAGATTGTTTTTCATTTTATAAAAAGTAATCAGTTTAGATATATATCTACGTTCTGCTAGTGGTTTCTGATTCGTTTCGTCATACAGTCCCTTATGGCTTGTTCCACGAACTGCTCCACATATGGATCTTAACACATCCAAGTTCAGCTTTTCTAGTAAGTTGCATTGCTCTTGAGTGCAATTATCCCAAATATGCCCACAATAATCAAATATTGGTATTATGAAAGATTTATAAATAATTTCTAAACTTTAACGGGATAGCCTATATTTCAGACTTCTTAAGCAATTAATCAAGGGACTAACTTTATTGATCATAGAGTTTATCTGGGCATCCTAGTAACAGTTACTCTGGAGGTTCAAGCCTAAGTGCTTATGACTTTCTACTTCTTCAATCGTTTCACCGTTCATTATCAAATTAGGTACAATACTCCTATTTTTTTTTCTACTAAACTGTATTGACTTAGTTTTTTTAGGATTAAAAGAAACCTTCCATTTTTTGGCCCAATTTGCAATCAATGACAGGTCATTATTTAAACAGTTTGCGGCTACATTAGGGTCATCAATAACGACATATAGAGAAGTGTCATCTGCGAAAAGTCGGATGTTACTGTCAATATCATCTACAATATCATTAATATATATTATGAATAACAGGGGTCCCAAAACAGAATATTGAGGGACGCCTGCTAAAACATGTTTGGAATTTGATGCGTGTCCATTAATAACAACTCGGTGAGTTCTATTGTTTAAGTAACTTTCAAACCAATTCAATAACTTGCCATCAATTCCTTTGATCTTAATTTCTGCAGTATTCCTTTGTGCCAAACTTTATCAAATGCTTTGCTAACATCGCAAAACACCGCTCTAACTTCTAACGTTACTGCTTAAAACATTTTAAAAAGTTGTTTTTTTTCTTAAAAAATAAATTAACAATAAAAAATAAAACGACCTTATCTTACTTACTAGAAGTTAAAGTTAACAAGCAGACCAATACAGATAGGCTTAAACAACATGCAAACCATGACAAACCAGCATTTGCAAATATACTTTTATTAAGTATATTTAACATAAACAGCAAAATGTGTATCATAATTACAAAGTAATACTTCGGGTGTTTTGTTCATACTTCACATTTCAATGAAAATGTCATTCTTAAATATCACTATATTATAGAATAACTTGGTTGTTGGTGGCATTTGTCCTAGGCTGCATTTGTCTAAGGTAGGTTTTGTCCCAGGTGGCCTAGGTCTTAGGTGGGTTATATCAGGGGGGTTATGTCGGGTGGCTTTTTCACGTGTGCCTGTTGTCCTGCCCCGTTGGAGCCACACAAATACCAAGATGGAGCAAGATATTTTGTTTATCATTGCTGTTTTATTCACATTTATCTTAAACTGAAATGACACTAGGTATTTATTTTGTGTGATAAAGAAGTTAAATTCCCACGAGGATGTGTGCTATCTAACTTATATACCGCACCATTGATATCATAAGCCGTATCATAGGTGTAAAACATACCACAACTCTTCCACGGTGCTATTGCCATTTTCCTTTGACTTAAGCTTTCCGATTCATTTCTGACCGGAGTAATTTGCCCCTTCGTAAATGAGTTTTGACCTCAGACAAAAACATTTATTCCAAGTCACTTGACCCAAAGGAAGTATGTTTGAACATGGTATAAAGAACTCTTTTCTTTTTCTTTTGATATGAGCTTTTCCCTCAGACAAAACATTTATTCCAAGTCACTTGACCCATAGGAAGTATGTTTGAACATGGTATAAGGAACTCTAACATTTTCTTTTGATATGAGCTTTTCCCTCAGAAAATAAAGATTTATTCCAAGTCATTTGACCCGAAGGAAGTATGTTTGAAAAAAGTATAAGGAACTCTAACATTTTCTTTTGATATGAGTTTTGACCTCAGAAAATAAACATTTATTTCAAGTCAATTTATCGAAAGGAAATATGTTTGAAAAAAGTATAAGGAACTCTATTTATTTCTTTTGACCTGAGTTATGCCTTCATAAAATAAAGATTTATTTCAAGTCCTTCGACCCATAGTAAATGAATCTAGCAATCTGTCCAAAAGTGTTATTCATTGACTGGATACCGGTGGGACCGTGTTCCGTGTCGTATAACCTGTACCAGAGATGCATGGCATAATTCTTTGACCAATCATATGTCTTCTTGTATATCAAATCAATTTCTTTCCCGCTTGGATAATTCAACGTCTTCTCTTCAACATGAATTAACTTAGGGTGTTCAAATTGAAGGCTATACGGTATAATAGAATCGTGATAGTCCCATTCTCGTTTTGTGAAGTTTTTGTATGTGTCTTCCCAGAGTGATAGAAATGTTGCATTTGGAGCTGAAATGATAATCCCGTTGTTCAGACGCCCTGGGTTGCCATGGTATTCGATTCCCATTGTGTATTGGTAACGCCGGAGGGGATCAAAGCTCTTCAAGGCAATGACGTCAGTATCTAAATATATACCTCCATGTTCCTTCAAAATGTCTATGCGTGCTACATCGGATTTATGCTCCGATTTCACGATTTTATTTCCGAATATTTCCAGAGGAGGTTGACGTTTAAGTAATAATAATGTTAGTATTTCTTTCTTGGCAATTTTCCACCATTTCCCCATTGGCGGATGGTCGTGATGAAACATGATCTTGTTTGGCTTTATCATTTTGTATGCAGATTTTAAACTCAAGAAGTGATGAAAGCGGAACTTTAAATCTGCTCCAAACCATACAAAGTGTACAATGTTTGGTACCACATACTCTGAGGACTTGTTCAGGAGTGATGTCACGAGTCCATTTGGTGACGTCACAACTTCAATTTTCACATACACTTTCCCGCCATCCTCTCTCGACAGAAAAGTAAAGAAAGACGCGCAAGTTAGAGCTGTCAGGAAGAAGATAATGTAAGCCTTCCGTCGAAATTTAGAACCCATTTGCATTGTGGGATTACTAGTCTTCCGATTCTGTGCTCTGCATCATCCCCCGTGCAGTACTTCTCAGGATTACGATGTCAGCTGTAGGTTATTCCTTGTTATCTAATTCTGCTCTCAACCATTCTGAAAAATAGCAACAAGGTATTGTCATTGGTTGAACAGATGATATATACATTACAATGTAGCTGTTCATATTCAACTCAACTTTCAATGTTACGAGAAAGTAGTTCTGTAATCAAAATATAAGTCTCATTAAAATCAGATCGAACGGAACATTCGCACCTAGCTGCGTTCTTGTTCTGAGCACTGGTATGCCGGGGTGATGTCTTGTGACCTTTCAACTTCCTTAAATTCAACCAATCAAACCCCGATATATCGAATCGGTCCGATGACCACATCAGAGCAGTACTCAGATCAAAAACACAGCGAGGTTCGAGCGTGACGTTGGATCTGATTCTCATGAGATTGTTATGATATCATATTAAGTTTATGACTATTATTTTGGGTCCAAAACTTTAGGGAGTGATGGTTTAAACGCACACAGCACACACCAAGTTCAATTACATGTTCAAGGGCAATAACCCCGTTAAAATAATATTTCGGAACTCGATATTACATATATACAAGGAGATGTAATATTTTTCTTGTAAACTGAATTGTTCCCATTTGAGCACCACAGCAGTTATTAGTACCAAGTTCAATGACATGTTCAAGGGCAATAACTCCATAAAAATGATATTTCGGAACTGGATATTACATATATACAAACAGATGTAATATTTTTCTTGTAAACGTATTTGTTCCCATAAGAGCATCACGGCAGTAATAAGTACCAAGTTCAATGACATGTTCAAGGGCAATAACTCCGTAAAAATGATATTTCGGAACTGGATAATGAACTTGAGTACAATCAGGACTACCTGCATATTAAATTTCAGTCACCTAAATGTAATAAACGTCACTCAGTATAACTTAGGAGTGGATCGAACGCTCACATTTCATCACTTTCGAACAAATTCCATCAAATTCCATTTTGATAACACATTAAGAATGCAGATGAATAGTTTTATAATTATTTTTCATGCAACACTTATTTTAAAATAACATGCGGCAGCATTCTTATGTGGCATTTTACCAATGCTGCAGCATTCTGCTCTAGCATTCATCAATTCTGCAGCAAAATTAAACAGCATGTTTTAATGCTGCAGCAAAATGCCATGACATTTATCTTTGCTGCAGCAGAATGCAGCGTTGCAGTAGAATGCCATGATAGCAAATCTCTTTTTAATGTTCGATGTAGTTTCAAAATAGGAAATATGAAACAATTTTCTTTACATTTTTCATTGGAATATTTCCATCAGAAAATTTTCCACGGAAATTTGGTTCGACTTATGGTTCAAATTATGAATATGATAATAACAGCATTATTACTTTGTTTAAAAATATCTACTTTCTTTGTATTTAGGTTTAATGAAATGTTGATCTTGGAAATATTAATTAACTCTGGCGAAGTTTAACTTTGGTGACATATTAACTTTAAAAATAATTAAGATTACTATGGAATATTAACTTTTATATCTTTTGACTTTGGTGAAGTGTAACTTTAATATTATGTTGACATGAAAGTATATATTGAGTTTGGTGAAATATGACTTTGAAAAAGCTATGAATTTGGTTTAGTAAAGTAAGAAGTATGTACGTATTTCCTCCGTTGTGTTTTTGACAGTTTTTTTTATCTGTTTTCGTCAGGATTTGATAACGTAGTGCTAGGTTTTAAGTTTTATAATTAATGACGTCCGAACACCACCTTACACTTGAGTGACCTACCGCTAGATCCAGATTTGATGACCTCCTCTTGTTAATATATCTACTTTGTTTGGATTTTAGGTTTAATGAAATGTTGATCATGGAAATATTAATTGACTACGTATTTCCTCCGTTGTGTTTCTGACAGTTTTTATTTGTATCTATTTTTGTCAGGAATTGATAACGTAGTGCTAGGTTTTACGTTTTAATGACGTCCGACTAGCTTAATTAAAGATTGTCAACGTGACGCACATAACGTTTAATGCCATTTTAATTAAACTAATGAGTGTTGGATGTGAAACATCCTACCCGAGTTTTGGTATTTTATTTATTGATCTCTGATCAACACTAATCTAAATTCAAAGAAAATTCGTTGAGGTAGGAACTCAAAACTTGATACTTTTATAGATACTATTTCGTCTATTCCTTCATCCCCTAATGTACCCCCAAACAAGTCAATTATTCCTAATAAGATAATTCAATTGTGATAAAGGAAACGGACAAAGGGGGAACTATTGTAATTATGGATAGGGAAAAATATAAATTGATGGCCCTGGACATAATTGGAGATAGTGAAAGCTATACAGTTATAAATAATACTTATGTTTTAAGGCAATTAAAAAGGTTTTTGGGGAAATACTCAAACCAAACCACGGAAAAGGAATTAGATTATCTGACTAACTTTCATTGTAAAGAACGCAACTTCTATGTCTTACCAAAAGTCACTATATACAAGATCAATGCGAAGACTCAAGTGAGAGCTGTATTTCAATTGATCACCCAGATAATTTAAAATTAAGACCTATAGTTGCTTGCCTAAGCTGTGCCATCCATAGACTTAGTAATTTTATAGATATCTTGCTGAAACCATTAATTAATCAAGTTCAAAGTTACACAAGAGACACAATGGATTTTCTCAATTACTTACCAGAGGAAGTCCCTGGGAATACAAAACTAGTATAAATTTTGATGTAAAGAATTTATATTAAAAAATTAATCATGATTTAGGAATTGAAGCCATTTCATTCTGGTTAGATAAATACCCAGATCTGATCCTAAACAGATTTTCGAAAGACTTCACTCTAGAAAGTGTCAAATTCATTTTATCACACAACATTTTCTATTTTTATGGAAATCATTATCAACAAATAAAAGGTACAGCAATGGGAACAAAAATGGCGCAAACATATGCCACACTAGTTTTAGGATATTCAGAAAGAAAACAAGAAACACAAGTCGAGACACAATTTGGATTGAATTCGCAAACTATTTTAAAATAAATTGGCGCAGATTTCTGAACGACTGCTTTATCCAACTAACGCAGGAGAAACTGAATGAATTTCATGACCTTTTGAATAGTTTTAATACACACCTTCAATTCACTATGGATGTAAGTGATCATGAAATTCCATTCCTAGATACCATGATAAAATATCAGGAAATAGAATAGACACAGATATTTATTATAAAGCTACAGACACTAAACAATATCCCCAGTTCTCCTCCTGTCACCCAAGTCACACCAAGAGAAGTATCCCATATAATCTAGCAAGAAGAATCTGTATGATTGTCTCACAACCGAAGATACGAGACATCCGCCTACTTGAGCTAAACACATAGTTGAGACGGCGTTGATACCCCAAATTATTGACAAAAGATGGAATAACAAAGGAATAAGATAGAGAAACACTGCTTTCAGTGAGAGGCAATATTGAAAATCAAAACAGTGATATTGCCTTTGTATCCACTCATAACCCAAAGAATCCAGAACTATTCAATGTCATCCGTGAGAATACAATCATTCTTTATTCAGATGAAAGAATGAACGAAATCATGAACGACATCAGAATTATTGAAAGCAAACGGCAGACACACAACGTAAAGGGGATACTAACGAAGGCAAGCTTCGATCTGGAAGCCACAATGAACTATGGGGTTTCAAAATGTGGCCGCGGAAATTGCAAACTTGCAAACACTTAGTGGAAGGAAACAATATATATCTTAAAAATAAGAACAAATATTTTGATGTACATCACTCTATAAATTGTTCTGGCAAAGATGTAATATATGTAATAACTTGCCAAGGATGTGAGGAACAATATATTGGTCAAACCGAATGTCTGAGGGACAGAGTTCGGGTTCAGAGGCAGCAGATTAAGGACCCAAAAACAAGATGTATTTCACTCAGTGAACATTTGGCCACATGCGCTGCCAATAAGGAAATTAAATTTACAATCTTTCCTTTCCTGAACTATTATAGTTGAAGCACGAGGACGTTAGTCCGAGTGCTTTGACGTCATAATAGTTCAAGATGCCAAATGATCAGATACAGGTAACATTCTGCTTCCAATAATTTGGAAATAAAAATATTGTTTACATTCTTTATATTAATAATCCATGAACAGGGCTAACGGACGGCTATTCGCAGTGTAAAACCCAGCCCCTAAGATAGACCAATATCACGTAACTAAAATTCCAAAAAGAATTGTGGGTAGAGCTTGATCCAGTCTATAAGCGTGTTGGCGGAACGTAATTTGTCTAATTCAAATGTTTGTTGCTATCATGATCTTGATGTCTATTGTCCCATCGCTAAATTTAACCGACTGCAGAAGTTGCAAACCATGGAAAGTAGTACACATTTTATTGGTTGCGATGTAAGAGTTCATACGGCTGAAGCGAGTCGACGTTACGTTACAATGGGCACATTTGATCACGAGGGAGCGGCGTGGAACAGCGGGAACGTCATTCGATTGTTACGTCATAAAAAAACTATACCTTTATTGTCTGATAAAGTACTTTTTTTTCGATTGTTCTAACCGCTAGGCATCTTAGAATTCATAACATAAAGAAGAAACACTGTGTCCATCCCTCAACAGCTACGTCAGTGACGTCATAGAGCAGTGACGTCACAGCCAGTGTATTGTTGCAACGTCACAGAAACGTGACGTCAAAATAACTGTAATGTAAACCTCCCTGAAGACTAAAACGAAACATGAAGGAGGAAATCGCTATTCTAGCTATTCTTTTTAAACGCATTTCAATATAAATATGTTTGTGCGTGCGTGCGTTGGTGTGTGTATGTGTGTGATTAAATATAAAATAATACAAGTTTGGTTTCAGAAATGTCGCTCAACAGTTGACAGTATTTTTACATTGTACTGAATGATACAGAAATATTTGTCCAAATCATCAGGTGGAAAATTGTATTAACTCTTCATTGACTTTAGCAAGGCTTTTGATTATGTTGATCACAACGTGTAGTGGTGTCGACTTATAAAATATGGCATTCATGGAAATATGCTAAGGATTCTGCGTGATATGTTTTCGAAAATGAAATCCTGTGTGCGAACTGATTATGGTTTGACAGAATATTTCAATTGTTGTATTTGAACTTGACAAGGATGCATGTTAAGCCCAACGTTATTTTGCCTTTTTCTTAATGAACTCATAACCGAAATAAGACAAGCAAGCTGTCATGGAATATTTATATCAGAGGAAGAACCAAATATTAATGTTTGCTCCTTGTTATACGCCGATGATGAATTCTTCCTCTGATATAAATATTCCATGGCAGTTTGCTTGGCTTATTTGGGTTATGAGTTCATTAAGAAAAAGGCAAAATAACGTTTAACGTTTAAGATTAGTGTTAATCAGAGATCAATAAATAAAATACCAAAACTCGGGTAGGGTGTTTCACACCCACCACTCATTGGTTTAATTAATATGGCATTAAACGTTATTTGCGTCACGTTGACAATCTTTAATTAACCTATTTGAAGAGGAGGTCATCAAATCTGGATCTAGCGATAGGTCACGTACATGTAATTGTGAAGTGATGTTCGGACGTCATTAAAACGTAAAAGCTAGCACTACATTGTCAATACCTTACAAGAATAGATATTAAAAAAACTGTCAGAAACACAACGGAGGAAATACGTACATACTTATTAATTTACTTGGCCAAAGTCAAATCTTTTTCAAAGTCACATTTCACCAAACTCAATATATACTTTCATGTCAACATAATATTAAATTTAAACTTCACCAAAGTCAATAAATATAGAAGTCAACATATCATAGTAATCTTAATTACTTTCAAAGTTAATATGTCACCAAAGTTAAACTTCGCCAGAGTCAATTAATATTTCCAAGATCGACATTTCATTAAGCCTAAAATCCAAACAAGGTCATAATCATATTCATAATCTGAACCCTGGAAGTCGAACCAATTTCCATGGGTATTTTTACTTGGGTTTGTACATAAAAATATGACCCTCCCCGGCTTGTCGTAATTTTTTAGATGGCCCTCCCCATTTTAGTTTATTTTTTTTCACGACCCTCCCCCAACATACATCTATAAATTGTCTTGAAATTGAACTTCTGAAGATACATTCGGATCTACATTGGAAATATTTTTCTTTTGACACTATAAAGAAAGGTTCTCTCAAGAGAAAAAAAACGGTTATAGAATATATACCAGTTTTGGGTTTAACATGTGTAACATCTAGGGTTAAAAGTATCTGTAGAGATTCATTGGCTATGTAGCTCATCAGGTACACATTATTACAGGTATTACATTATCTCTGTTAGGTAAAAACTATTAACCTCTTAAATGATAAGGCATTACCGAGTCACCAAATTTATAATCCCCACTGTCAACACACAATTTTAATTATCATAGACTTTTACATTCTAAGGAAGAAGTAACAAATATATATTTCTAAAGTTCACCATTTTCCTGATAAAGGGGGAAGGAACCAGAAATTAAGATTCATAATAATTTGTATTATACATAAATTTTAAAGATGTGACCTCTATTGTTTTGTCTGTGAGAGGTTTGTACAATGGTGCCACAATAATCTCTAAGTTCCCCCACTGCTCACACCCTCCCCAGTGATAAATTTACAAATATGACTGCATAGTCCAAGAACTTGATACTACAAACTAGTGGGAGTCCCAGCAGATATAAGTCACTAAAGTCATTCCCTCAATAATTAGGCAAATACAACCCCCCAAAACACCTTGTGTCCTGGTAACTCGCATCTTCAAGTTTTAGGAGTCCTTTCCAAATGTTATGAGTATTTGGTAAATATATCACTACTTCCCTGACCCTAACCCTACTTTCCAGCCCTCCTGGTATGACCCTTCTCCCCCCTTCCCCTTCTCCCCCCTTCCCTCTAATATGAGTCAATATACACCTCTACATAGCACATCTTATAGCGGTAAAAAAAAAGAGGTAATTCACATTGTTAAGAGCAAAATAAAATTTCAAGGAGCACTAAAAAAGTTACATTGCTAAAAATACCTCTATCTATGAATAAAAGCTGGAACATATTTTAGGTAGCTAATAGTCAATACCATTTTGAAGAAAAGGTGGGTTATTTTACATTCAGATATGAATTTTCAAGCTGACTCTGAATTTTGTTTTTCCTTACTCAAAATTACAGGAAGCAAATGCTCCCAAATTGATTGCTATATTGAGAAATGATTTTGAAGAACAACTGCCACCCATTTTAGCTTCTTAACTTACTAGTTGTCGAAAGAACATTTCAGTGTGGACACTCTGCCATGCCCATATCTGAGGGGGATCAAGACCAAATGAACAAACTTAAGTCTCTATGTAACAAAGATGTCATTCAGAAAATTTCAGCTTCCTATGTAAACTGGTTTCTGAGAAGATTGTTTTAGGTAAAATGCCTGCCACTTCAATATTTGAGGGGGGTCAGGACCAAATGATCACTTACTTAAAGTAAAAGGTATCTCCCAACAGAAATTCAGTTTTGGGGGTGCAACGGTTTTGGAGAAGTTAAAAATGTCAAATATGAACGATGGTCCATACAATATTCCCAAATATATATGCTCAAAATACGGCAAATATTCCTCATAGGAATATCGACATATACTGGTATCTGTTTAATATATTTTAAATGTGTGTCTGTTGTCAGATATTTGCAAAAATCAAGGAACTTTACAAAGGTTTCAGGAGTTTTAATAGGTGTCGTATTTCCTTTGTATCATAGTCATAACTGCATCATTGAGATTATGAATTTGACTGACTTTATTCGCTTATATAGTGACTTTTGATATGTATCTAGCAAAATATATCAAACAGAAACAAAAGCCTTGAAAATAAACTACCTGCATTGACAAAAAGTGTCAGTTTTACTTTTCTACTTTTGTTTCCGCGAACAAAGGAGAATACTCATGGGGATTTTTTAAATACTAGCATCAGTTTTGAATATCCAGCTGTCTATGCTTTTTTATCAACTGCTTACAATCATTTTTCAGATCCTCATTTAAGTATGTAACAAAGATTGTTTTATTACGGTCTATTTTTTTCATGACCCTCCCCCAACTCCTTGTAAATTTTTTCATGACCCTCCCCTTGTGGCTGTATATTTTTTCATGACCCTCCCCTGAACCCCCGCCACCCCCCCCCCCCCCCCCCACCCCCCCCCCCCCCCTGTAATAAATGACCGGTCCCTAACATAGAGCTAGGTTTTACGTTTTGATGACGTCCGAACCCCACTTCACACTTGAGTGACCTGCCGCTAGATCCGTTTAATATATCTTGTTTGGATTTAAGGTTTAATGAAATGTTGATCTTGGAAATATTAATTGACTACGTATTTCCTCCGTTGTGTTTCTGACAGTTTTTTTTTAAATTTTCTCTATTCTTGTCAGGAATTGATAACATAGAGCTAGGTTTTACGTTTTAATGACGTCCGAACCCCACTTCACACTTGAGTGACCTGCCGCTAGATCCGTTTAATATACCTTGTTTGGATTTAAGGTTTAATGAAATGTTGATCTTGGAAATATTAATTGACTACGTATTTCCTCCGTTGTGTTTCTGACAGTTTTTTTTTAAATTTTCTCTATTCTTGTCAGGAATTGATAACATAGAGCTAGGTTTTACGTTTTAATGACGTCCGAACCCCACTTCACACTTGAGTGACCTGCCGCTAGATCCGTTTAATATACCTTGTTTGGATTTTAGGTTTAATGAAATGTTGATCTTGGAAATATTAATTGACTACGTATTTCCTCCGTTCTGTTTCTGACAGTTTTTTAAAAATTGTATCCATTCTTCTCAGGAATTGATAACGTATTGCTAGGTTTTACGTTTTAATGACGTCTGAACACCACTTCACACGTGAGTTATCTACCGCTAGATCTAGACCTCCTCCTCGAAGTTAAGCAAATCCCGTTAAATGCCTTATTAAAGGGGCAGTAGCACGTTTTTTCGCTCAAATAAGTCGATGAAATGTATTTGAAAAATAATGTCACCAATAGTAAAAGACCATTCTCTCTTCGGAAAATCAAGTTACAAATGATTGTACTTGGTTCGATAATGCCATGGGAATCGTTTTTGTAATGCGAAATGATTAAATTTTGTTCACAATAAAATGGCCGCCATGCAATTTTTGCTTTATACGCAACACAGTTATTACCACTACGGATAATTGGTTTGTGTAATAAGATGTTTTACCCTCTAAAGTTAATATGAATGATATAAACTATCATTATAAATGGGAAATTTGAAAAAATAAAATTTGAAAAAAAAACGTGCTACTGCCCCTTTAATGAATCCGATGAGTGTTATGTGTCAAACACCTACGCGAGTTTTTTTTACAAATAGAACAAAACTGGACAGTGGTTGGTATTTTATTTATTGATCTCTGATCAACACGAATCTAAATTCGAAGAAAATTCGTTTATATGAGGCTTACTTAAAGAAGGACAATGATAATAGTGCCGCCGCGCCGATATCATTGTGACGTCAAATTTTAAGATAATGACTTCATGTCAATGGACAGCATCAATGTTATTACACTGTGAGAACAGAACAACCGGTTGGAGAACTCTGGTCAAAAGCTATTGTGATTCTTACTACACAGACACTACATGTACACTATTCTCACCCATCAGAGATTACTCCATTCTTTTATTCCATAGCGATAAGTAACTTATACACTACATGCTTTCAAAAGCAACCAGTCGGTAACGTTACGAGGTGAAAGCTTAGTAGATCAGGGGTTAGCAGTAACCTTGCAGATACGAATATTATACCAGAGACAGATATCGTTGGAAAGCATGCAATTATGATAAAATAATGTTGGTTCTTCTCTCGACAATACTCGAGACAAAGCAAATTTATTGCAGTCAGGACATACACTTGATATGAAAGGGGAAGCTCGTTAAATATCCTATAATTCTCAATCTTGCAATGAAACCAATGAAAACAATATTTTCCTTATCAGACAGATAGTGCTGGAAGGTATGCAATAACATATTCCTCTCCAATTGTCGTGACGTCATGCTTCAAATTTGTTTTCTTGAATATATATATTGTTACCATAGAGAACTTTTAATATAAAGTATTACTCAAACACTCCCAGAGTTTCATCCTATCAACCGTATCGAAGGCTTTTTTAAAGTCCACAAACGCTACATACAATTTATGTCTTTTTCGAGACAAACAATTTTGAAGTATAGCATATAACGTGAAGATGTGGTCAGTCGTGGAGTAGTTCTTTCTAAACCCTGCTTGTGTTTCTGGAATTTTATCTCGCATATTTGCCCACTGTGAAATTCTATTGTTCAAGATTGTTGTAAATACCTTACCTAATATGCTCATTAACGATATACCCCTATAAGTATCAGGGTTATTAACGTCCCCTTTTTTGTGAAGTGGAACAATGATAGAACGAGACCAGCTAGACGGAAAAATGCCACCGTTAAAAAGAAAATTGAAACATTTTAAAAGAAATGGCATAATTTCGTTTTGTGAACATTTAAGCATTTCAATGACAACGTTATCCGGTCCGGCGGATTTCCCTGGCTTCAGGTGTGCTATAGCTTCACTAATTTCAATTTCTGTAATAGGAGAGTCTAGCACAAGTTCATCAACATCATCAAAGTTATCGGAATATGAATCAAAATCATCACTTAGGGTTTACATTTTAATAAAAAGGTATCCATTAAAAAAATCAAACAGGACACCAAATATCATTAATGACGGAATGTTACTATGGAAATTGGTAAATTCATGTTTTTCGCATGTCTCATTGAGACATCAGTTATGACGGTTACAAAGGATTGTTAACATATTCTTGACCTGCATAAGTTATATAAATCTTTGCCTTTTAAACTGAATAGCATTATGGAAATATGCATTTCAAGTCACGTTATTATTCAATTCCATTAACTTGAGTAAACTCAACGTGTCTCTAAATGCCACTTAAAGACGTGATGCCTGTGTCGCATGGTGATTCTGCTGAACATTGTTTCAATATCTACGCTTGAATGAATTCCACAACGCAGTAAGTGGGTGTAGCTCAAGGCACAAGGCACAAGGCACAAGGGAAGCCCTCACGAGGCCTTCTGCTAAATACAACTTGTTATTTTCTCATAATCAGCAAAATCCTATTTTCTTGTGTAAGTTTGCATTACACTTCGTCTTAAAGGGGCAGTAGCACGTTTTTTCACTGAAATAAGTTGATGAAATGTATATGAAAAATAATGTCACTAATAGTAAACTACCCTTCTCTCTTCGGAAAATCAAGTTAAAAAATGAGTGTTCATGGTTCCGTAAAGCCATGGGAATCATTTTTGTCATTCGAAATAATAAATCGTGTTCACAATAAAATGGTCGCCATGCAATTTTTGCTTTATACGCAACATCATTATTACCACTATGGATAATTGGTTTGTGTAATAAGATGTTTAACCTTCTAAAGTAAATATAAATGACATAAACTATCATTATAAATGGGAAATTTGAAAAAAAAATTATATATTGTATATGTATATACTAAACATATTTCCATTTTGATGTAGATTTCAATAACATTGTTTATGGGTTTTTTCCCAAATTAAAGCAATACAAGCCCTTGTGGTTTGGGAAGGGGGTAAACTTGGCGTTGCATCCCTTTCTTTATTTATTAGTATAGGGTAAATATCGCATCGTAGTTTTGGACCTTGGAACTGTTTGTTTTCAGCAATACAAGCCCCTGTGCATGTATATACTAAACATATTTCCATTTTGATGTAGATTATCAATAACCTTGTTTATGGGGTTTTTTCCATATTATAACGGGTTGATTTTAAGAATATCTGTACAAATGTGCATTTGAAATGAACAAATGAAGCATTCCCCATTGTCAATGACTATTTGTACTGAATCTTGGTCGAGATTGACCCTGATCCGATAAGGATTTGATTTGATATCCGCAATCCGATCGCGGTCAACCGGGATCAGAATGCAATCAAGATACATACAACCCTCTGTTGGTCCAAAATCTAAATGTTTGAGAAAATATACATTTAAAGTTCAATAAAATAATGATAAGCATTTTCACAAGGATATTCGCATTAACAAGATGTGTCATTTGATAAATTTACTTGAAAAGGGCCTCGTTTAAACCGCTACTTCTATTTCACTTTTTTCATATTCTTGAGTGTAGGATATTAAGTCTACTATTATCGTGCACTATTGCAGAATGAAGGAGCTTTCTTCTTAGTTGATTAACATCCTTTATCATCCAAAACTGGCTCCCACAGTAGATATCGCTTGTGTGAGATCAAGCGACATCTACAAGCGATATCTACATTGTAGATATCGCTACAATCAAATCGTCATAATGCTATTACATCATCAGTTAATGACATCACAAGGCTTTGACATCACTGAGAACACTGCTGACAATGTTATGACGTCACAAATTTGATGACGAAACAATGCTATGAGGCCACAATGCTGATGACGTCACAATGCTATGACATCACCGAGCTCACTGCTGAAGTAGCAACATGGCAGTTTTGTGTTGCAGATATGTTCATTATTTTGCTAATAATTGTTGAAGAATGATTTTGAATGATAAATAAAATCTCACCCTCATGTCTCCTGATATCAAATATATCAACACTCGTTGATTAAAGTAAAAATATCCTCGGCAAGCCTCGGATATTTGTAACTTTAATCAACTCGTGTTGATATATTTGATATCAGAAGACACTTGGGTGAGATTCTCTATTTCAATCCAGCACTAGATTTTAAGATTTTGATATTTTCATCCAAATTGTTCCAGGTAAAGACTGACTCTATATCCACTGATTTTAGACTAAGATGTTTTAGCGGACGCGTGTACTAAGGCTGTGCAATAGTAGTATTATTTAAACAAATTCAACCGTTATAAACTTTATCACTTTATCTTAAGCTGCTTTTTTATCTTTATATTCAATGCGTTTTAACAGCATCATGTTTTTAGCAGGCACTTTTACTTAGGCTGTGCAATATTATTGCAATACCAGTATATTGCAATACAGAGTTGTGCAATACACGTATTGGAATACGATTTTCATATCATAATATATAACATGGTTTCGGTGTATCCTTGATTCTGATTGGTTGATTTGCCTATGTTAAATGACAATGAATACCCGCAAATTAGTTGGGGCGAATCACCGCGAACATATACATCATATTCACAAGATCCGGCCCGACTTAAAATTTTATTTTTCTATTTCTCTTAAGCTTAATATTTGCCCCCTACTCAAATTTAACAGGTGGCATTGTCATTTCCTAACCTGTGTATAGCAGTATAGGTAACAAATAACTTTCAAAATTAATTAATTTCAAGTAACTGAAAGTTTTTCAACTAGGAAGATTTGTCGCCTTCTTCCATGCGGTTGTGTTTACCGAATGCCGTTGCCATGGCATGACGTCATAGTGATCAACCGTTTTGACGTCACAAGGCTAGCGTCATTGTCACAATGGGTTGGGGCAAGTTTAAGATTTTTGTTCCTAGGTATTTTACTGTGTTGATGTCGTAGATAAATGTTTATCGCCATCTAAAAGGATACGTGAATATTGTGAAGTGAAAAAACTTGAGTGACACTTATGTGTAAATTGTTGTTAATGTAAATATTACGCCGAGCATTTACATTTGTTTTGACCTGACCACACCTCTTCCAAAAATGGAACAGTCGCAAAGTCCTTTCCACTCAGAGATAGGTACGCAAAAAGAGAGTTTGTTTCAAAACGCCTGATAACTAACGGTCATGTTACAATATCGATAAATAGTTGCGTTTGTAAAATTTCCGCAAATTTCCGCGTTTAAAACCTCTGGGTGCTAGTGTTGAATAGCAAATGAATCCCGGAAATTTTACAAACGCAACTATTTATCTTATAATTGCACCAACAAATATTAAGTCAAATTTATTCATTCATCTTGTAAAAGGCACATTTACAGGCTCAACTTGTATTAAGAAAATTATTTTGAAGTGCTAGAATTTGTGTTGGAATGTATTACAAATGAACTTTTTAAAGATCTAAAAGTCATTTAATCAAATGCGTCATGTTTAAACTGCAAAAAGAAATATAAAAGTTGAATTGAGTTGAGTTGAGTTCATTTAGCATGTTGCAATATCATTAGCACTAGTTAAAAATCGTTTCTATAGAAATATAAATTCAGACTTTGAAATTTAAACGATATGCTCTCTGCTGATTGGATTAAACAAGGTCATGTGACCAGTACACATTCTCATACACACAAGATTGACAGGTGAAAAGGATAACCTTCATAACCTGACGTTTACATAAAATAACCTGCGGTACTACTTTACTTTATCACTGCGCAATTATGACACTGCTATCGCATGCTCTATTCTTGATTAAACTTTTTAAAAACCTTACAACGTAAATTCTAATTGTAGTTTTATTGAAAGTTTGATTAAAACAACATGTTTGAACCAAAAATTACATATTTTAATCATATTTCTTGTGAACTACGTTTTGCGCATGGTGACACATAAGTGATTCGGTCAGTCTGATTAAAATCTAACTTGTTCCGAGGAATAAAATTTGCAAAATAATGCATCTACTGGGATACGAACAGGTTTTGAGATTCCCCGCCACAAGGTCTGAGGACACCCCGTATAAGCGCGTGTTCAGTGCCAGTTTAGCACAGACAAAGCCTAGTCAAGTAGCCGACCAATCACATCATAGTTTTTAAACGGTCGCTGTTTTGAAAGCAGTCGGAATGTTTGTTTTCATTAAATATTGAACAAAACGAGGCTGAGGCATATTTAAAGTTTCGGCGAATGAAAAATGTATAGATTGTCACTAGAGATTATGTCCATTTGTGCTTGAGCTTTCGCAGAGCTGAAACCATCTTTACTGAAAATTCTCAATCTGGTTATTTAATATTTATGATAATATCTTCTAGAAATGTTGGTAATATGTACTATCGTGAAAAAGCCTCCTTACATGCGATCAAGTAGTACCCGCAACGCAAGCAAATTAACTTTCACGATAGAGACCAAAATACGTCTTAATTTGAGTCATTAAAATATAGAACAACTAAGATAATAATATCCGTGAAGGAGAGACAATACACACCTATATATTTGAATATATCATTGTGTTCTCTGTTAACAAACAATACTTACCTTTATATAATATCGACCAATGTGTTATCTGTTAACAAACAATACTAACCTTTATATAATATCAACCAATGTGTTATCTGTTAACAAACAATACTTACCTATGGAGTAT
Organism: Gibbula magus; assembly: GCA_936450465.1. Classification (NCBI taxonomy): domain Eukaryota; kingdom Metazoa; phylum Mollusca; class Gastropoda; order Trochida; family Trochidae; genus Gibbula; species Gibbula magus. The sequence goes on along the minus strand of OW388298.1, from coordinate 15,090,903 downwards.
AATCGATCAATGTGTCACAGCTCGGCCCTTACGTTGCTCCATACATTCTGACCACGGTGTAGTTTCTGATTTAACCCTCATTGTTAAAACACAGTTAATACTAGCACGGATAACAGTCACTTTTATTGGAAGGGGAATTATTTCCAAATTCTCAATTGTCCGGTAACGGTACTTGCACAGGGCTGATCACTAACCCTGATAATGGATAGGATAATAATACTTGAATAGTATAGTATTTGTTATACATGTTTCCACATGTCTTTGTTTTTCAGCGGCCCTTGCCTTGCTTAAACCAAACGGGCGTAGAAGTCAACCTTGCGTGATACGAATAATGATAACTATTCAGCGAAGTATTTACTTTCCATGTGTCGAGCAATTCAATAACACTTGAACAATGGCCGCTTACCGGTAATTAGCTTGTTGATATGCCATAAGGTCGGTTTGGACATGTTCAGTTTTCAGAAGATAAGGCTAAACTAGGTCACGATCGATCCGTGAACCCTTGAATGATTATCTTAAATATGTATGGTTCCTTTCACTGTTACATGTTGTAGACAGTCCAGGAGGTCCCTTAAAGGCGCTGTAGCACGTTTTTTTCGCTCAAATAAGTCGATGAAGTGTATTTGAAAAATACTGTCACCAATAGTAAAACACCATTCTCTCCTCGGAAAGTCAAGTTACAAATGAGTGTACATGGTTCCGTAAAGCCACGGCTATCGTATTTGTTATTCGAAATAATAAAATGTGTTCACAATAAAATGGCCGCCATGCAATTTTTGCTTTATACGCAACACCGTTATTACCACTACGCATAATTGGTTTGTGTAATAAGATGTTTTACCCTCTAAAGTAAATATAAATTACATAAACTATCATTAAAAATGGGAAATTTGAAAAAATAAAATTTGCAAAAAACGTGCTACAGCGCCTTTGATTTGAGTAAATTCGATATGCCGTATGCCGTACAACAACACTATATGTTAAATCATTTACAATGTTCACTCCAATTTCATTTTCTTAACAAAGCACATGATGTATGGATATCGAATATTCTATATTCCCTATATACCGCCAGCGATGTTTCTGTATAGTTGATATCGTTTTAATCTCAGCGACCAAAGAAGTGAATTTCCCCTCAGACAGTTAAATTGAAAATTGGAATATCCATAAACGTGGTTATTTTTTTATTGCCATGACAACTTACAGATTAAAACAATATCTCATTTTTAATGAAACATTGTTAATTTGGTAAATTTGATTATTTCAAATGTTATTGAACACTTTATATTTCAAAGTAGTAGCTATTATTGAATCGTGACTCCACGGCAACCGCTTGATGTAGGACAGGGTGGACATCACATATAAGGCATTAAAGGGACTGTAGCACACTTTCTTGTGGAAATGTTACCTAAGGAATATTTACCAATTGCAAAATATTCCTCCTCAGTAAAAAAATCGAGTTCTAAATCGAATGGTTATGATTCGGTTAAGCAACGCCGATCCGTTTCCCATCCTCGAATTATTAAAATGTGTTCACACTAAAATGGACGCTGGCAGTCGTCACGGATCCAGGAGAGGGGAATAATTGCTCCAAATTGTAATAACTGCTGCACTACAAAGTTCCATCAAATTTCAAGAACTGAACTCCGTGAGTCCCTGGATAAAATACCTCATGGGCAAATCTGCGTCATAGGACCACCGTTCATCACGTTACCATAATCTGGTCCTTGTTAACAGGTAGAGAAAGCCCCTTTACCCCAGGGACCAAACTAGTCTTGCAAAAGCTCTTTTTAAAAAATGTTCAATGGGGGTACACCTTGCACTAATACGCAAACACACTTATCTGCACGTGCACTGCAAATCAAGTCTTTATGCCCGAACAGGATCACACGAGGTAAGTTTTAAGCTTGATCTGAATTCCAAGGGTATCCAACGGGGTCTTTAGGAAATTTATATCTTCCTTGTTTATTTGTTAATACTGCTATAAACATTAAATTGTGTATGTGTGTGTGTGTGTGTGTGTGTGTGTGTTTGGGGGGGGGGGGGGGGGGGGGGGGGGGGGGGGGGCAACTGTGCAAACGATGATTAATATTATATTTAGCAGTTATGTGCCCCTAGCCCCTAGGACAGTAGTCTTGTACATTGACTAAAGATATCACGTATCCGTGAATACACAGCACATACGATAATGCTATTTATATTCAGCAGTTATGTGCCCGTAGCCCCTAGGACAGTAGTCTTGTACAATTGACTAAAGATACCACGTATCCGTGAATACACAGCACATAAGATAATGCTATTTATATTCAGCAGTTATGTGCCCCTAGCCACTATGACAGTAGTCTTGTACATTGACTAAAGATACCACGTATCCGTGAATACACAGCACATAAGACAATGCTATTTATATTCAGCAGTTTTGTGCCCCTAGCCTCTAGGACAGTAGTCTTGTACAATTGACTAAAGATATCACGTATCCGTGAATACACAGTACATACGATAATGCTATTTATATTCAGCAGTTATGTGCCCCTAGCCCCTAGGACAGTAGTCTTGTACAATTGACTAAAGATATCACGTATCCGTGAATACACAGCACATAAGACAATGCTATTTATATTTAGCAGTTATTTGCCCCTAGCCTCTAGGACAGTAGTCTTGTACATTGACTAAAGATACCACGTATCCGTGAATACACAGCACATACGATAATGGTATTTATATTTAGCAGTTATGTGCCCCTAGCCTCTAGGACAGTAGTCTTGTACATTGACTAAAGATACCACGTATCCGTGAATACACAGCACAAAAGATAATGCTATTCATATTTAGCAGTTTTGTGCCCCTAGCCTCTAGGACAGCAGTCTTGTACAATTGACTAAAGATACCACGTATCCGTGAATACACAGCACATAATATAATGCTATTTATATTTAGCAGTTTTGTGCCCCTAGCCCCTAGGACAGTAGTCTTGTACAATTGACTAAAGATACCACGTATCCGTGAATACACAGCAGATAAGACAATGCTATTTATATTCAGCGTTTATGTGCCCCTAGCCCCTAGGACAGTAGTCTTGTACAATTGACTAAAGATACCACGTATCCGTGAATACACAGCACATAAGACAATGCTATTTATATTCAGCGTTTATGTGCCCCTAGCCCCTAGGACAGCAGTATTGTACAATTGACTAAAGATACCACGTGTCCGTGAATACACAGCACATACGATAATGCTATTTATATTCAGCGTTTATGTGCCCCTAGCCCCTAGGACAGTAGTCTTGTACATTGACTAAAGATACCACGTATCCGTGAATACACAGCACATAAGACAATGCTATTTATATTCAGCGTTTATGTGCCCCTAGCCCCTAGGACAGTAGTCTTGTACAATTGATTAAAGATACCACGTATCCGTGAATACACAGCACATAAAACAATGCTATTTATATTTAGCAGTTATGTGCCCCTAGCCTCTAGGACAGTAGTCTTGTACATTGACTAAAGATACCACGTATCCGTGAATACACAGCACAAAAGATAATGCTATTCATATTTAGCAGTTTTGTGCCCCTAGCCTCTAGGACAGCAGTCTTGTACAATTGACTAAAGATACCACGTATCCGTGAATACACAGCACATAATATAATGCTATTTATATTTAGCAGTTTTGTACCCCTAGCCCCTAGGACATTAGTCTTGTACAATTGACTAAAGATACCACGTATCCGTGAATACACAGCAGATAAGATAATGCTATTTATATTCAGCAGTTATGTGCCCCTAGCCCCTAGGACAGTAGTCTTGTACATTGACTAAAGATACCACGTATCCGTGAATACACAGCACATACGATAATGCTATTTATATTTAGCAGTTATGTGCCCCTAGCCCCTAGGACAGTAGTCTTGTACAATTGACTAAAGATACCACGTATCCGTGAATACACAGCACATACGATAATGCTATTTATATTCAGCGTTTATGTGCCCCTAGCCCCTAGGACAGCAGTCTTGTACAATTGACTAAAGATACCACGTATCCGTGAATACACAGCACATAAGACAATGCTATTTATATTCAGAGTTTATGTGCCCCTAGCCCCTAGGACAGTAGTCTTGTACAATTGACTAAAGATACCACGTATCCGTGAATACCGACACATAAAACAATGCTATTTATATTTAGCAGTTTTGTGCCCCTAGCCCCTAGGACAGTAGTCTTGTACAATTGACTAAAGATACCACGTATCCGTGAATACACAGCACATAAGACAATGCTATTTATATTCAGCGTTTATGTGCCCCTAGCCCCTAGGACAGCAGTCTTGTACAATTGACTAAAGATACCACGTGTCCGTGAATACACAGCACATACGATAATGCTATTTATATTCAGCGTTTATGTGCCCCTAGCCCCTAGGACAGTAGTCTTGTACATTGACTAAAGATACCACGTATCCGTGAATACACAGCACATAAGACAATGCTATTTATATTCAGCGTTTATGTGCCCCTAGCCCCTAGGACAGTAGTCTTGTACAATTGATTAAAGATACCACGTATCCGTGAATACACAGCACAAAAGATAATGCTATTTATATTCAGCAGTTATGTGCCCCTAGCCCCTAGGACAACAGTCTTGTACAATTGACTAAAGATACCACGTATCCGTGAATACACAGCACATAAGACAATGCTATTTATATTCAGCGTTTATGTGCCCCTAGCCCCTAGGACAGTAGTCTTGTACAATTGACTAAAGATACCACGTATCCGTGAATAGACAGCACAAAAGATAATGCTATTTATATTCAGCAGTTATGTGCCCCTAGCCCCTAGGACAGTAGTCTTGTACAATTGACTAAAGATACCACGTATCCGTGAATACACAGCACATACGATAATGCTATTTATATTCAGCGTTTATGTGCCCCTAGCCCCTAGGACAGTAGTCTTGTACAATTGACTAAAGATACCACGTATCCGTGAATACACAGCACATAAGACAATGCTATTTATATTCAGCGTTTATGTGCCCCTAGCCCCTAGGACAGTAGTCTTGTACATTGACTAAAGATACCACGTATCCGTGAATACACAGCACATAAGACAATGCTATTTTTATTCAGCGTTTATGTGCCCCTAGCCCCTAGGACAGTAGTCTTGTACAATTGATTAAAGATACCACGTATCCGTGAATACGCAGCACATAAAACAATGCTATTTATATTTAGCAGTTTTGTGCCCCTAGCCCCTAGGACAGTAGTCTTGTACAATTGACTAAAGATACCACGTATCCGTGTATACACAGCACAAAAGATAATGCTATTTATATTCAGCAGTTATGTGCCCCTAGCCCCTAGGACAACAGTCTTGTACAATTGACTAAAGATACCACGTATCCGTGAATACACAGCACATAAGACAATGCTATTTATATTCAGCGTTTATGTGCCCCTAGCCCCTAGGACAGCAGTCTTGTACAATTGACTAAAGATACCACGTATCCGTGAATACACAGCACATACGATAATGCTATTTATATTCAGCGTTTATGTGCCCCTAGCCCCTAGGACAGTAGTCTTGTACATTGACTAAAATTACCACGTATCCGTGAATACACAGCACAAAAGATAATGCTATTTATATTCAGCGTTTATGTGCCCCTAGCCCCTAGGACAGTAGTCTTGTACATTGACTAAAGATACCACGTATCCGTGAATACACAGCACATAAGACAATGCTATTTATATTTAGCAGTTTTGTGCCCCTAGCCCCTAGGACAGTAGTCTTGTACATTGACTAAAGATACCACGTATCCGTGAAGACACAGCACAAAAGATAATGCTATTTATATTCAGCGTGTATGTGCCCCTAGCCCCTAGGACAGTAGTCTTGTACATTGACTAAAGATACCACGTATCCGTGAATACACAGCACATAAGACAATGCTATTTATATTCGGCGTTTATGTGCCCCTATCCCCTAGGACAGTAGTCTTGTACATTGACTAAAGATACCACGTATCCGTGAATACACAGCACAAAAGATAATGCTATTTATATTCAGCGTTTATGTGCCCCTAGCCCCTAAGACAGTAGTCTTGTACATTGACTAAAGATACCACGTATCCGTGAATACACAGCACATAAGATAATGCTATTTATATTTAGCAGTTTTGTGCCCCTAGCCCCTAGGACAGTAGTCTTGTACAATTGACTAAAATTACCACGTATCCGTGAATACACAGCACAAAAGATAATGCTATTTATATTCAGCGTTTATGTGCCCCTAGCCCCTAGGACAGTAGTCTTGTACATTGACTAAAGATACCACGTATCCGTGAATACACAGCACATAAGACAATGCGATTTATATTCAGCGTTTATGTGCCCCTAGCCCCTAGGACAGTAGTCTTGTACATTGACTAAAGATACCACGTATCCGTGAATACACAGCACATAAGACAATGCTATTTATATTTAGCAGTTTTGTGCCCCTAGTCCCTAGGACAGTAGTCTTGTACAATTGACTAAAGATACCACGTATCCGTGAATACACAGCACATAAGACAATGCTATTTATATTTAGCAGTTTTGTGCCCCTAGCCCCTAGGACAGTAGTCTTGTACATTGACTAAAGATACCACGTATCCGTGAATACACAGCACAAAAGATAATGCTATTTATATTCAGCGTTTATGTGCCCCTAGCCCCTAGGACAGTAGTCTTGAACATTGACTAAAGATACCACGTATCCGTGAATACACAGCACATAAGACAATGCTATTTATATTCAGCGTTTATGTGCCCCTAGCCCCTAGGACAGTAGTCTTGCACATTGACTAAAGTTACCACGTATCCGTGAATACACAGCAAAAAAATTAATGCTATTTATATTCAGCGTTTATGTGCCCCTAGCCCCTAGGACAGTAGTCTTGTACATTGACTAAAGATACCACGTATCCGTGAATACACAGCACATAAGACAATGCTATTTATATTTAGCAGTTTTGTGCCCCTAGTCCCTAGGACAGTAGTCTTGTACAATTGACTAAAGATACCACGTATCCGTGAATACACAGCACATAAGACAATGCTATTTATATTCAGCAGTTTTGTGCCCTAGCCCCTAGGACAGTAGTCTTGTACATTGACTAAAGATACCACGTATCCGTGAATACACAGCACATAAGACAATGCTATTTATATTTAGCAGTTTTGTGCCCCTAGCCCCTAGGACAGTAGTCTTGTACATTGACTGAAGATACCACGTATCCGTGAATACACAGCACATAAGACAATGCTATTTATATTCAGCGTTTATGTGCCCCTAGCCCCTAGGACAGTAGTCTTGTACATTGACTAAAGTTACCACGTATCCGTGAATACACAGCAAAAAAATTAATGCTATTTATATTCAGCGTTTATGTGCCCCTAGCCCCTAGGACAGTAGTCTTGTACATTGACTAAAGATACCACGTATCCGTGAATACACAGCACATAAGACAATGCTATTTATATTTAGCAGTTTTGTGCCCCTAGCCCCTAAGACAGTAGTCTTGTACAATTGACTAAAGATACCACGTATCCGTGAATACACAGCACATAAGACAATGCTATTTATATTCAGCAGTTTTGTGCCCCTAGCCCCTAGGACAGTAGTCTTGTACATTGACTAAAGATACCACGTATCCGTGAATACACAGCACATAAGACAATGCTATTTATATTTAGCAGTTTTGTGCCCCTAGCCCCTAGGACAGTAGTCTTGTACATTGACTAAAGTTACCACGTATCCGTGAATACACAGCACAAAAGATAATGCTATTTATATTCAGCGTGTATGTGCCCCTAGCCCCTAGGACAGTAGTCTTGTACATTGACTAAAGATACCACGTATCCGTGAATACACAGCAAAAAAATTAATGCTATTTATATTCAGCGTTTATGTGCCCCTAGCCCCTAGGACAGTAGTCTTGTACATTGACTAAAGATACCACGTATCCGTGAATACACAGCACATAAGACAATGCTATTTATATTTAGCAGTTTTGTGCCCCTAGCCCCTAGGACAGTAGTCTTGTACAATTGACTAAAGATACCACGTATCCGTGAATACACAGCACATAAGACAATGCTATTTATATTCAGCAGTTTTGTGCCCCTAGCCCCTAGGACAGTAGTCTTGTACATTGACTAAAGATACCACGTATCCGTGAATACACAGCACATAAGACAATGCTATTTATATTTAGCAGTTTTGTGCCCCTAGCCCCTAGGACAGTAGTCTTGTACATTGACTAAAGTTACCACGTATCCGTGAATACACAGCACAAAAGATAATGCTATTTATATTCAGCGTGTATGTGCCCCTAGCCCCTAGGACAGTAGTCTTGTACATTGACTAAAGATACCACGTATCCGTGAATACACAGCACATACGATAATGCTATTTATATTAAGCGTTTATGTGCCCCTAGCCCCTAGGACAGTAGTCTTGTACATTGACTAAAGTTACCACGTATCCGTGAATACACAGCACAAAAGATAATGCTATTCATATTCAGCGTTTATGTGCCCCTAGCCCCTAGGACAGTAGTCTTGTACATTGACTAAAGATACCACGTATCCGTGAATACACAGCACATAAGACAATGCTATTTATATTTAGCAGTTTTGTGCCCCTAGCCCCTAGGACAGTAGTCTTGTACAATTGACTAAAGATATCACGTATCCGTGAATACACAGCACATAAGACAATGCTATTTATATTTAGCAGTTTTGTGCCCCTAGCCCCTAGGACAGTAGTCTTGTACATTGACTAAAGATACCACGTATCAGTGAATACACAGCACAAAAGATAATGCTATTTATATTCAGCGTTTATGTGCCCCTAGCCCCTAGGACAGTAGTCTTGAACATTGACTAAAGATACCACGTATCCGTGAATACACAGCACATAAGACAATGCTATTTATATTTAGCAGTTTTGTGCCCCTAGCCCCTAGGACAGTAGTCTTGTACAATTGACTAAAGATCCCACGTATCCGTGAATACACGGCACATAAGACAATGCTATTTATATTTAGCAGTTTTGTGCCCCTAGCCCCTAGGACAGTAGTCTTGTACATTGACTAAAGATACCACGTATCCGTGAATACACAGCACATAAGACAATGCTATTTATATTTAGCAGTTTTGTGCCCCTAGCCCCTAGGACAGTAGTCTTGTACAATTGATTAAAGATACCACGTATCCGTGAATACACAGCACATAAGACAATGCTATTTATATTCAGCGTTTATGTGCCCCTAGGACAGTAGTCTTGTACAATTGACTAAAGATACCACGTATCCGTGAATACACAGCACATAAGACAATGCTATTTATATTTAGCAGTTTTGTGCCCCTAGCCCCTAGGACAGTAGTCTTGTACATTGACTAAAGATACCACGTATCCGTGAATACACAGTACAAAAGATAATGCTATTTATATTCAGCGTTTATGTGCCCCTAGCCCCTAGGACAGTAGTCTTGTACATTGACTAAAGATACCACGTATCCGTGAATACACAGCACATACGATAATGCTATTTATATTCAGCGTTTATGTGCCCCTAGCCCCTAGGACAGTAGTCTTGTACATTGACTAAAGATACCACGTATCCGTGAATACACAGCACATACGATAATGCTATTTATATTCAGCGTTTATGTGCCCCTAGCCCCTAGGACAGTAGTCTTGTACATTGATTAAAGATACCACGTATCCGTGAATACACAGCACATACGATAATGCTATTTATATTCAGCGTTTATGTGCCCCTAGCCCCTAGGACAGTAGTCTTGTACAATTGACTAAAGATACCACGTATCCGTGAATACACGGCACATAAGACAATGCTATTTATATTCAACAGTTATGTGCCCCTAGCCCCTAGGACAGTAGTCTTGTACAATTGACTAAAGATACCACGTATCCGTGAATACACAGCACATACGATAATGCTATTTATATTCAGCGTTTATGTGCCCCTAGCCCCTAGGACAGTAGTCTTGTACATTGACTAAAGATACCACGTATCCGTGAATACACAGCACATACGATAATGCTATTTATATTCAGCGTTTATGTGCCCCTAGCCCCTAGGACAGCAGTCTTGTACAATTGACTAAAGATATCACGTATCCGTGAATACACAGCACATACGATAATGCTATTTATATTCAGCGTTTATGTGGCCCTAGCCCCTAGGACAGTAGTCTTGTACAATTGACTAAAGATACCACGTATCCGTGAATACACAGCACATACGATAATGCTATTTATATTCAGCGTTTATGTGCCCCTAGCCCCTAGGACAGTAGTCTTGTACATTGACTAAAGATACCACGTATCCGTGAATACACAGCACATACGATAATGCTATTTATATTCAGCGTTTATGGGCCCCTAGCCCCTAGGACAGTAGTCTTGTACAATTGACTAAAGATACCACGTATCCCTGAATACACAGCACATAAGATAATGCAATATATATTCAGCGTTTATGTGCCCCTAGCCCCTGGGACAGTAGTCTTGTACATTGACTAAAGATACCACGTATCCGTGAATACACAGCACATACGATAATGCTATTTATATTCAGCGTTTATGTGCCCCTAGCCCCTGGGACAGTAGTCTTGTACAATTGGCTAAAGATATCACGTATCCGTGAATACACAGCACATAAAACAATGCTATTTATATTTAGCAGTTTTGTGCCCCTAGCCCCTAGGACAGTAGTCTTGTACAATTGACTAAAGATATCACGTATCCGTGAATACACAGCACATACGATAATGCTATTTATATTCAGCGTTTATGTGCCCCTAGCCCCTAGGACAGTAGTCTTGTACATTGACTAAAGATACCACGTATCCGTGAATACACAGCACATACGATAATGCTATTTATATTCAGCGTTTATGTGCCCCTAGCCCCTAGGACAGTAATCTTGTACAATTGACTAAAGATACCACGTATCCGTGAATACACAGCACATAAGATAATGCAATTTATATTCAGCGTTTATGTGCCCCTAGCCCCTGGGACAGTAGTCTTGTACATTGACTAAAGATACCACGTATCCGTGAATACACAGCACATACGATAATGCTATTTATATTCAGCGTTTATGTGCCCCTAGCCCCTGGGACAGTAGTCTTGTACAATTGACTAAAGATATCACGTATCCGTGAATACACAGCACATAAAACAATGCTATTTATATTTAGCAGTTTTGTGCCCCTAGCCCCTAGGACAGTAGTCTTGTACATTGACTAAAGATACCACGTATCCGTGAATACACAGCACATACGATAATGCTATTTATATTCAGCGTTTATGGGCCCCTAGCCCCTAGGACAGTAGTCTTGTACAATTGACTAAAGATACCACGTATCCCTGAATACACAGCACATAAGATAATGCAATATATATTCAGCGTTTATGTGCCCCTAGCCCCTGGGACAGTAGTCTTGTACATTGACTAAAGATACCACGTATCCGTGAATACACAGCACATACGATAATGCTATTTATATTCAGCGTTTATGTGCCCCTAGCCCCTGGGACAGTAGTCTTGTACAATTGACTAAAGATATCACGTATCCGTGAATACACAGCACATAAAACAATGCTATTTATATTTAGCAGTTTTGTGCCCCTAGCCCCTAGGACAGTAGTCTTGTACAATTGACTAAAGATATCACGTATCCGTGAATACACAGCACATACGATAATGCTATTTATATTCAGCGTTTATGTGCCCCTAGCCCCTAGGACAGTAGTCTTGTACATTGACTAAAGATACCACGTATCCGTGAATACACAGCACATACGATAATGCTATTTATATTCAGCGTTTATGTGCCCCTAGCCCCTAGGACAGTAGTCTTGTACAATTGACTAAAGATACCACGTATCCGTGAATACACAGCACATAAGATAATGCAATTTATATTCAGCGTTTATGTGCCCCTAGCCCCTGGGACAGTAGTCTTGTACATTGACTAAAGATACCACGTATCCGTGAATACACAGCACATACGATAATGCTATTTATATTCAGCGTTTATGTGCCCCTAGCCCCTGGGACAGTAGTCTTGTACAATTGACTAAAGATATCACGTATCCGTGAATACACAGCACATAAAACAATGCTATTTATATTTAGCAGTTTTGTGCCCCTAGCCCCTAGGACAGTAGTCTTGTACAAGTGACTAAAGATATCACGTATCCGTGAATACACAGCACATACGATAATGCTATTTATATTCAGCGTTTATATGTGCCCCTAGACCCTAGGACAGTAGTCTTGTACAATTGACTAAAGATACCACGTATCCGTGAATACACAGCACATACGATAATGCTATTTATATTCAGCGTTTATGTGCCCCTAGCCCCAAGGACAGTAGTCTTGTACATTGACTAAAGATACCACGTATCCGTGAATACACAGCACATAAGACAATGCTATTTATATTCAGCAGTTATGTGCCCCTAGCCCCTAGGACAGTAGTCTTGTACAATTGACTAAAGATACCACGTATCCGTGAATACACAGCACATAAGATAATGCTATTTATATTAACTCTGAGTACAATCGGTTTAGCGAAGTATGCAAGACAAACAAACTATACAGTGGTATAAATTTCACTTAAACATCATTTTACTCCGCAATAGCGCTAAGTCTTTATGTAAAGGTTAAGGTACGAAGACGAGGTCTTGGTGCCTGTAGATAGACCGCAGGGGGAGTCGGGTAGGACAGATAGACCGCGGCCGAATCTGAGGGAAGATTGCATTTAAAAAATAAAACAAAAATATAGCAGTTCAAACATACTCACACCCCTCTATGAAAATGAACTGGTCCAAATGACTTCATAGGTTTGTGACAGGATTTGGAAACCATTAATAACAATCGTTTTAAAAACGAATTTTAGTTATATGTTAAGTAATCAAAAGCTGAAAAAAATATTTTCCTTTAACATTACAAACAAAAAGTTGACAGTAAATATTAGTGTCATCATCAGGCGACGCAGTCGATCACGTGTCGTTGTGCCCGTGCATTTCGTGACACTTGTGCTTGATGCTGAAATGTAAACGCTTGCACACTAAGCTGCTCGACCAATGACAACATGATCAAAGTTATCCCAAACACAACACAATTTCAATAGTTACAAGAACTTTTGCACATAAAACATATTGCTAAATTAATAATAATAAAAATAAGTAATGCAGAAACTGGCAATTTTACAAGAGAAATGAGAGCAATGAAATAGTGTAATCAATTGGTCATGAAAAAAAATCATTCTAACTTCAAGTGGCTCCGTAGCCTAATGGTATGCACGTTTGGTTACAAATCGAAAGGCCAGTGGTTCGATCCCCGACTTTCGAGTGATATATTTGGAAAACTCTTGTGTTGGAAATTATATGAATTTTATAATGGGAAATGTTTGAGATTTGAAAAGAAATTAGTTTAAAATCTGATGTTGAGGTCTTTAAATCACATAAAGGCCTCACACGAGGTCTTTAAATCCTAGATAGACCTCATATGAAGTCTCTAAATCACAGATAAGTTACAGATAGACCTGACCTGATGTAGCCAAGCTCCTACTTCCAGGTTACGGAACGGTGCTAAACAAAGGGATGACGTCACCAGAGGTTTATAATTACGCGTGAACAAAAGGCGAACAATGAACAAACATGTATTTCGCTGCTAAACCAACCAAATCACACGCCATTAAGGAATATAAGTTTATTTCATCCCTACTTGAGTGATTGAGTAAGATAACGTTAATTGTAACACGATTTCGGTGTATCCTTGGTTCTGATTGGTTGATTTCCGTATGTTGAATGACAATGAATACCCGCAAATTACTTGGGGCGAATCATGTCACTGCGAACTTATACATTATGTTTACAAGATCCGACCCGACTCAAAATTTAATTTCTCTATTTCTCTTAAAGGGGCAGTAGCACGTTTTTGCAAATTTTAATTATTGAAATGTCCCATTTAAAATGATAGTTTATGTCATTTATATTTATTTAAGGGAGTAAAACATCTTATTACACAAACCAATTGGTAATAACACTTTTGCGTGTAAAGCAAAAATTTCATGGCGGTAATTTTATTGTGAACACATCACTCACTCACTCACTTAAACACGTAATATCACCAGGAGGTAGACTTGAAGGGGTAACTGTGAAATATGTGCTAACTGTATATAATACTGTAACAAACCTTATATACTTGGGAGACTCACTTAAACACGTAATATCACCAGGAGGTAGACTTGAAGGGGTAACTGTGAAACATGTGCTAGACTGCAATTAATACTGTAACAAACCTTATACACTTAATATCACCAGGAGGTAGACTAAAAACAGGAAAACAACTATTTGGAAAACTTACAATACATGTTGCAATGACATGACATACGCTAAAAGCTTTGCATGTCTGAAACTCGTGAGAGCACATTCTGTATGTATATGCTTAACCAGGGCCTTGTTCAAGAGAGGTTTCAAAGTAATCGCTCAATCGATTACTTTTAAACCTCTCTTGAACGCGATTGCGCAATGTAGCGCTACGTAACAAGGCGAGCAAACTTCGAAGAATTTGCACTGTGTCGTTCAAGAGAGAATGAGCGCTACTTGAGCGCTACATTGAGCGACCAACAAGCGATTATAAGCGCTCGCTGTTATGGAACGGAACCCCGTTAACATTGCACTAAGGCTACCTTAGTGACTTCAGCCCACCTTAGTTTTTTTGGAACGGGACCCAGTTCCACTGCATTTTTAGTTACGCTTTCCAAGCTCAGATGAACGTTCAGTTTCGAGGTTCTATTCATCAAATAGCCTTCTCATACGTGTTCAACGTTCTGAGACGCATACTGCCCGTTTAGTCTGTCATCCAGACCCTAGAGCAAAATATTCAATTGACAACCAACCCAATCTAGAAAAATATAGCAAGTCTAGATTACGCAGCTCAGAAATTAAGGCATCTTTAGGGCTCCATTTGGTATAACTATTTGAATTGTTTGTAAAATGTTGCTGGTAAGATAAAAACATGTTTGTGAGACTAAATGTGAGTCTAACTACCCGTCGTGTGGGGAAGGATCAGAGGAACGAGAAAAATATAACTTTTAGCAAAAGAAAATAAGTTTTACGAAAAAACATTTCACCATGATCGTGTAGTTATATAAATTTGAAGTAATCTTTCTTTGATTATTTCTCCTTGCCGTCTTCATGAATGTAATCTCATAATGCATGGTATGTGAGTGAATGTGCTGTATTTGTCTTGTGTCCAAAATTTGCTTTGAAAATTGCTTTGAAATCATCTTGAACTATTTTTTCAACTTTGTGAACAAGCTCGGAATGCGTTATGTAGTAAATAATGACCCGGTGCCGAGCGGTTATGGCATATAAACTCGCGAGGGCGTCAGCCCGAGCAGAGTTTATTGCCATAACGCGAGGCAATCAGGTCATTATTTGCCTTACACTCCCGCGGAACACTGTATTTATAAACTAATTGTATATATGCATTTTAAAGGAGTATTTTGTTGATTTGTACGACATGATCAAAATCAGTGAATTATTCCAAATACACCCATGACTGACTCGAAAGGAAGGTTTCAAACTTAATCATTCATTCCATACATAAAGTAGACATAAATTGGTACCCATATATACATATGTATATATAATACTAGAAAATATGTAAATACATCCTAGACACAAAAGAATGAACACTCATCGGTATGGATCCTCGGTAGCTACATTGGTAAAGGCGCTGCTCGACGATATAGAGGTCCAGGGATCGAAACCCACTTTAGTTACTTACAAAATTTTCATTTCTAATTTGACAAAATTTCCAAATTTTACAAGTCCATCTGTTTCCGTAGGTTGAATATCTCATAACCGACCATGGTGGAGATAACCATAGATGGTGGTTATGGCATATAACTTGCAACTCAAACAAAAGAAATAACTGCCCAAGGGGTGTAAAAGAAAATAAGAAAATCCACAAAGATTATTTGCTTTAAACAATCAATACACTTCATGACTAAACGTCCGAACACTAACTTCCCCCTAATCAAACAGAGCCCTCGTTGGTTTTTAAGCAATTAAGGACTCGGTTCAAATAGTTTTAAAGCGTCCAACAAAGAACTGTAGGATATTTTATGTGCGCTTTACACTTGGCTCACCTGTAATTTTAAAACACGTACACACTTGTACTCCAATTTGTCTCTGACTTCCATGACGGCATATATATATATATATCATTCCGCTACCCGAAGGTCTTTTCAATAATTCGAAAATTCGCCAGTCTAGTTAAATTAAGTATCGTTTAAGTAGCGCATTTTTTTTGCAAATTATATTTTAATTATTAATTTCCCATTTATAATGATACATATACTTTATGTCATTTATATTTACTTTAGAGAGTAAAACATCTTATTACACAAACCAATTATCTGTAGTGGTAATAACGATGTTGTGTAAAAAGCAAAAATTGCATTGCGGCCATTTTATTGTGAACACATTTAATTATTTCGAATGACAAAAACTATTTTCATGGATTTACTGAACCATGTTCACTCATTTTTAATTTGGTTTTCCGAAGACTAAAGGGTGTTTTACTATTGGTTAACTTATTTTTCAAATACATTTCATCAACTTATTTTAGCGAAAAAACGTGCTACTGCCCCTTTAAGGTCTACTTTTTCTTTTATTTCCTATCAAATATTGAAAAGTAAAATATCAGTAAAAACATGTTTTGCAGGGATTATGTGCAAGTCTAGAGTAACCATTGCCAGCCGCTAAGATCACAGCACACTTGTTACAAACAAGGCTGCATATCAGGATATATGTATTTTACAGACTCAAGAACGCACCGCTGTTGGTTAAAGCTAAATACAAATATATACTAAGATTATAGATGACGAAATGATTAGTTGACATGAAAAAATGGAAAGCTTCTCATGTGATAGAAAGTTGTAATTATATGTTGGTATTCTTTCTAAGATTGTTGTAAATCTGACATTCAAGAAAGAAATGTAGCCTATAGCACCATATTTATAACAATGAACGGACTGATTTGACAGGCTAAACTATGTCTAGAAGCGCTCGTAAAATACATTTCATCGATCCTCTTTATTTTACATGTTGCCTAAAAATACTGTTTTCTTAACAAAGTGTAATTTTCATTTTAAGACGTTTTATCAGATTACTCTTTAATTTTGCTGGTAAATTGAACATGTTCTCAGCTAGACAGACAATTTTAACATACTGTATTTCATTGTATTTCATTGTAAGTATTTTGGTAAATATGTGATACAAAATTATTTTAGAGGCATTCTCTTCCCACAGAGGTTACTCCCTCCTGGTTTCCGACCCAAACCTCTGTTCTAATTCAATTGGGCTGGATCAGCCGGCAGAAAGGGAAAATCTGATTGGATGCATTTTAATCTAGTTGTGCAATCAGCGACGCCGTTGTAAAATTCATTTGCCAATGACACGTCATAATGCTAAAATAAACGAATGATAAATGCATAATTGACTCTGATTCGCTAGCACTGAAACATTAAAGCTTGAATTAGCCAGTGATGGAGACTGGCGTCAGTTATGCCCTGCGAAGCGAAATTGGTTTTTATTCCGAAAAGTGTGTGGATCGAGACATCACACGGTGTATCTTCAAAATGACAAATATTATTAAAGGGACATCTGGTCTAGTGTGTTGTTAGCGTCAAATATGTCAAACCTTATAAATTACAGTGTTAATACTGGTCGATTGAACTTTAAGACGATATAAAGGTGAAAAAACTGGTTTCTGATCGAAAACCAGACACTGCTCAACAGTTGTCGCGAGCGCCAAACGTAGGTAAAAACATACACCCTATCTATCAGACTATGTTACAGATTGGGTGTGGTTTTTTTTACCAACGTTTTATCTACGTTTTAATTACGATATCGAGTTCCTGTGAATGAATATAAGTTGAGTAATGTTTTTTTCCTAGGTAAATTTAGGACTTTTTACCAATACTTTTTTCCGAGGACATTTTTTCCGAACACCATTTTAAAAGCACCTCAAGGACTGAATTGTAAGAAGTGCTCTTAAAATACCTTTCTCTCGACTGTATTCTTTTAAACGCAGATACTCGATCACAGTTCTACATTCTGTTCTGTCCATTTATTAGTTTGCATCTCTCCCACCACATAACACACCAGGCACAACCCAGATAACATACCCCCAATAAATCAAATGGTAGTGCCATGTGGACCAGGTTAGATTTACTTGTAATATCATGGCCCAATTTCATTTTAATGGTCCAAATGTGTTCCTTGCCCCCAAAAACGTTGAAATAGACATTAAGATCATCAAATCTGAATGAATAGTTAAGTGATTTTTGTGTTCCATAATAGACACATCATTTGTTGTGATCTTAATGTGTTCGTTGCCCCCAAAAAGCTGGGGATAGACACCAAGATCATCACATTTGAGTTGATGGGTACAGAGTAAGAGGTGTCGGCGGCCATCTTGGACGCAATCTTGAAAAAACCCCACCTTTCCGGGGGTCCTCTGTGGGAAGAGAATCATCAAATCTGAATGAATAGTTGAGTGATTTTTGTGTTCCATAATAGACACATCATTTGTTATGATCTTAATGTGTTCGTTGCCCCCACAAACCTGAGGATAGACACCAAGATCATCACATTTGAGTTGATGGGTACAGAGTAAGAGGTGTCCGCGGCCATCTTGAAAAAAAAACACCTTTCCGGGGGCCCTTTGTGGGAAGAGAATGGCAGTTATCATGAACAGGTGACTTTTCCCAATTCAAATGGTGTCGTCGTATTCCCAAAATCATAACACAAAATGGTCCAATATCGGGAGAGAAAATCATATTTTCTTCTCAAGTTTAATGTAGCTGAAAGTTGTTTACACGTAGAGAACTAATACACATGTCCTCTATGGTCCTCCGCTCCCCTTTCCAAGTCGAACCCTCAAGCCAACGTTAGTCTGTCCTCCACACCCTAGAGCTTAATATTCAATTGACGACCAGAGCGCAGTCTAGACAATTATAGCAAGTCTAGATTCCTTACCTCAGATGTCAAGGCATCTTTGGGGCTCCCTTTTTGTACAACTATTGGAGCGGATTGTAAAAAAATGTTGTTGATAAGGAATATACTTATTTCTGAGATTAAAAGGTAGTTAAGACCAAATGAACAAGCTTTAGTGTCCATGTAACAAAATGTGGAACTGGGAAAGCATGGATGGTACTGAAATTCAGTGCATCATTGTAACCAAACCTTACTGTATATGTATTCGGATACTTCTGGAGTTGAGGTGAGGTGAGTTTGGGTTAAACGCCGCTATCCCACCCCTGTATATGTAGAATGTCTGGTAACACACACAGACTCAAGGATATAGAGGATACTAAACGACCTTCCATTTAATACCATTTTTATTTAATGAGTTAATGATTTCGTATTAAACGAGCTAGAGCGAGTACTATACCAAATCATTCACAAGTTTAAAAATAGAGCCATGGGCTCTGTAGCTCATCAGGGTTTATACTGTTTAATGATGAAGACTGAAATAGATTTTTAGGTCATGGCTTGAGGCATTTATTTGAGGCACCACAGGGTCTCCAAATCTAAAATTTAGAATCCCAATTGGCTAAAGAGTCTGTACATAACATAACAGCCTTCTAGGTACATTTGTTCTAGAGTATATGAAAATAGGGTTTTAAGGATGTGATCCCTGTGACCCCATTTGGGGTGACGGGGTCACGAGATCAACAATTTAGAATCCCCGTTGGCCAAGGAGTCTGCATACAACTTTTCAGCTCTTTAGACCTTTTGGAACTGGAGAAGACGATGAAAATAGGTTTTTAAGGATGTGACCCCTGTGACCCCATTTGGGGTGACGGGGTCACGAGTAATGTTTGAGTAATGTTTTTTTCCTAGGTAAATTTAGGACTTTTTACCAATACTTTTTTCCGAGGACTTTTTTTCCGAACACCATTTTAAAAGCATCTCAAGGACTGAATTGTAAGAAGTGCTCTTAAAATACCTTTCTCTGGACTGTTCTCTTTTAAACGCAGATACTTGATCACAGTTCTACATTCTGTTCATTTATTAGTTTGCATCTCTCCCGCTAATAGCTGCAATACTGCCGAAGCGGCGTTAAACAATAACTCACTCACTCACTCACTCCCGCCACATAACACACCAGGCACAACCCAGATAACATACCCCCAATAAATCAAATGGTAGTGCCATGTGGACCAGGTTAGATTTACTTGTAATATCATGGCCAAATTTCATTTTGATGGTCCAAATGTGTTCCTTGCCCCCAAAAACGTTTTAAATAGACATTAAGATCATCAAATTTGAATGTATAGTTGAGTGATTTTTGTGTAGACACCAAGATCATCACATTTGAGTTGATGGGTACAGAGTAAGAGGTGTCCGCGGCCATCTTGAAAAAAACCCACCTTTCCGGGGGTCCTCTGTGGGAAGAGAATCATCAAATCTGAATGAATAGTTGAGTGATTTTTGTGTTCCATAATAGACACATCATTTGTTATGATCTTAATGTGTTCGTTGCCCCCACAAACCTGAGGATAGACACCAAGATCATCACATTTGAGTTGATGGGTACAGAGTTAGAGGTGTCCGCGGCCATCTTGGACGCCATCTTGAAAAAAAACACCTTTCCGGGGGTTCTCTGTGGGAGGAGAATCATCAAATCTGAATGAATAGTTGAGTGATTTTTGTGTTCCATAATAGACACATCATTTGTTATGATCTTAATGTGTTCGTTGCCCCCACAAACCTGAGGATAGACACCAAGATCATCACATTTGAGTTGATGGGTACAGAGTAAGTGGTGTCCGCGGCCATCTTGAAAAAAAAACACCTTTCCGGGGGTCCTTTGTGGGAAGAGAATGGCAGTTATCATGAACAGGTGACTTTTCCCAATTCAAATGGTGTCGTCATATTCCCAAAATCATAACACAAAATGATCCAATATCGGGAGAGAAAATCATATTTTCTTCTCAAGTTTAATGTAGCTGAAAGTTGTTTACACGTAGAGAACTAATACACATGTCCTCTATGGTCCTCCGCTCCCCTTTCTAAGTCGAACCCTCAAGCCAACGTTAGTCTGTCCTCCACACCCTAGAGCATAATATTCAATTGACGACCAGAGCGCAGTCTAGACAATTATAGCAAGTCTAGATTCCTTACCTCAGATGTCAAGGCATCTTTAGAGCTCCAATTTTGTACAACTATTGGAATGGATTGTAAAATAAAGTTGTTGATAAGGAATATACATGTAACAAAATGTGGAACTAGGAAAGGATGGATGGTACTGCAGTGAGTGAGTGAGTGAGTGAGTGAGTTGGGGATTAACACCGCTTTCAAGAGTATTTCACTAATATCACGGCTGCTAGAATTACGGCAGGGAGAAAGCCCGCCATGCCATGTGGCTATGCTTTGCGGTGAAGCCTACAAGCATCGGCTGGAACTAGTGAACCATGGATGGTATTACGCTGAAATTCAGTGTACCTTACTGCTTGTAGAACAGTTCTCTACTGCAGACAAAGTTGCCGTGCCCCTGGCGGGATTCGAACCCCGGACCTCTTCATCCGAAGCCGAACACGCTAACCACTGCGCTATCCCGCCCCCTGTATATGTAGAATGTCTGGTAACACACACAGACTCAAAGATACAGAGGATACTAAACGACCTTTCATTTAATACCATTTTTATTTAATGAGTTAGTGATTTCGTGTTAAACGAGCTAAAGCGAGTACTATACCAAATCATTCATGAGTTTAATAAAAATGGTAATTATGGAATAGAGTTTAGTATTTTGTTTATTAATCAAGCAAAATAGACAACACCCGGCTGAAATTTCCGTAAGTTGTGTACCATTGTGATGGCATGTGACCGTTGAGACGTCACAACTACAGCTTTGTGACGTCATACTTGCAGCTGTATTACACTAGTTTAATATTGCTGTATAACTATTACACTTCAGTATATACCACGGGGGAGTAATAAATAGTGTTATCAACCTCCATGAACTTGAAACTTTGTTGATGGCACTCAAGTGACAATGGAATTTCACATTTTTCTTATTGCTATTTGTCTCTGCATTCATTAAATGTTGATCATGTCTGTATCCAGTCTTCTCCTTTGTGGCAGATGATAATTACACTGTCCCTAATCTACAGAGCTACAACACGAGACCGAGACCGTAGAAAGGAAGGAGAGAAATGTTAAATGAAAAAAAAGAAAAACAACTTTTTTATTCATAACATTTATTTGGAAATTCAATTAAATCATGCAATAAAAATACATATATGTTCTGTGATAATAAAACTAATTTGGTCTATATACAAAATCATAGCTAATTAATCAGGATGGGTACATGATGAAAACAATATGAAGATTATGACTGATGATGATGACAATGATGATGACGAAGATGATTACATAAAAACAAAGACAAATATTCAAACTTTTCTCACATTCATGCACAGTTTTCATGTTCAACTCATCAAATTTAATCTAAATTAAGTGAAAATTGTTAAAATATTTTGTAAAACATTTGTGAAATATTGAGAAAATTAAGGTTGAAAAATAATTTGAAGGAGATAGTGGGAAATGGTGTATTTGCTCAAATAGACCGACACTATTCCTTCAAGATTAACTTTGCATTTTATATTCCAAAGTTTCTTATCATTTTTCTAATCCATTTACAATATGTAAATTTCAGGAATAACTTCCCAGCAGAAAATTACTGGCTAGTTCTGAAAATTGAACTTCCTCAAAGAAATAATCGATATTTTGATTAATCCTCTAACATAGCAGATTCAGACATCTTGCTTTCACAGAATTTAATTTCATGACAGTTGAAATTAATCCATATTTATATCCATTTGAACAGAATGTTTATAATGAAATTAATTGTTAGACAAATTCAGCATGAAAACTACATCAATACTCTTGTATACAACACACATCCGTTTATCTGATCAAACTGCAGATCTACCATCCAAAACAGTTTTCATTCAATCTGTCGTTTAATCAGACCCAAACATTTAATCTACTCTAGACAAAATACATTTTAAGATCTTCACAAATTCTCCCCAATATATAAGCCAAGATGATTTTTCTTTGCAAAATTATTGAACTATTCAGCGATTCTTATTGCTCGTTATCAATCTTGTAACTATAATCAATGGGGATGTCACTGTCAACAATTAAAATTATAAAAGTAACAATTATGTGTTAAAATATAATCGGTCATTGAGATCAGGAAATGTAGACAACAATTATATTTATCTTTATGCTACTATCATCAGATATTTGTTAATTCATACTCACATCTAATTATGTCTAATTATGAAAACAAAATTAAAATATTTTATCTTGTAAAAGTAATCAGTAAAAGCTGCAATAAGATTTTGAAAATCAACTTGCTTCTTGAAAACAAGACATCGAACGAAACATTTTAAAAAACAAAATCTTGAAAATTCAAATTAAATTTAAAATGAAATTTCATTTTTTTCTATGAAAATTGATGGCACAAAAGAAGTTGAGGATATCTGGTCCCTCTTTTGCCTGATCAAATATTCATCATGACATCTGACAAATGTAGACATAGTTTAGCAGAATAAGTTACATCCACAGATGTAACTTCAGGTATATATATATGTATTTAAATCACAAAAATTTCTAACTGGAAAATGATTTGGTCCCCCAACAGGCAATGTGATCCTTTCCTGAGATAAACACAAGGAAACTATCAGAGGAGAAATAAATCTAGCTTGACACAAATGAACATAGTTCCATGTTTACTACTAACATCTCTAAATTACACTCCTGTACTATCTTCCTAATCACTACTTTACAATGTTCGACATCACAGCCCATGCAGCGTTAAATGAAGCAAACAAAATATAATATCATAGGCAGCATAAAGGAATATCTCAGATAGATATAATATACCATATATCTTCCTACCAGTGTAGAGCCTCTAATGATCGTGGTTGGGCCGTGGTACCAATGTAGAGCGTCAACCCCTTTGGTTGAAAACAACATTTCTATAGTATGGTACAAGGCCAGAATAAACCTCAGGGTCAGATGCTTGTTAGGGAAATACGACAACTGAAAAACAGTTAGATTTCCATTTTCAAAATATCGACCGAACATCCTTTCATTTAGGTACCACAGGCTCCATTAACATTATATCTGAATACAGAAACCGAAAACATAGGGAAAAAAGGTCAAAGATGAAGATATGAAATATATTAAACTCCATTCATTAGTTTGTCAGTGAAATATAATGATACCCATGTTGCTTATTCTTTACAAATAAAATCATGAAAGGTGACAATATTTTATGTTAAAGGGGCAGTAGCACGTTTTTCGCAAATTTTATTTTTTTCAAATTTCCTATTTATAATGATAGTTCATGTCATTTATATTTATTTTAGAGAGTAAAACATCGTATTAAACAAACCAATTATCCGTAGTGATAATAACGGTGTTGCGTTTAAAGCAAAAATTGCATGGCGGCCATTTTATTGTGAACACAATTTATTATTTCAAATGACAAAAAAAGATTCCCATGGCTTTACGGAACCATGCACTGACGTTTTTTAACTTGATTTTTCGAAGACAGAAAGGTGTTTTACTATTGGTGACATTATTTTTCAAATGCATTTCATCATCTTAGTTCAGAGAAAAAACGTGCTACTGCCCCTTTAATAACTTACTTTGTTTGGAAAGTCACTGAAGGATGTGTTGAGATTCGCTATTACTAAACCAAACTATGTATCAGACTGACCATTATTCTCTTAAGTAACTTCAACCAAAATCAAAAAGGTGAAAAAAAAATGAAGGTTTTGTTGCCAAGACAACGTTACTGACCCCAGATGAATGACTTAGCTAAGCAATACAATATTTACACTTCACAACAAAACATTAAAATATAGATGAACGGCCTCTACGTGAATGAGATACTTTGAAAGTGAGAAATTATGATTTGTCAAATATGACCAAGTGCAAAGACAGAAATCTTTGTTCTTTTGATTAAATGCTTGTAATGACACAAAAACTGGTCTCTGCGTATGGTTAAAACAACCAAGAATAATAAAATAAGATGACTGTTCTGTTTTCACATTCAGACTGAAAAACATCATTTTTTAAAATCATGAAGGGCACTACAAGGGGTGGCGCTTGTCCAGTTTGACGGAGTTAGTTTTCTGTTAGCCTTGATATCCTGGAAAATGTTCCCCTTATGTTTCTTTATGTGTTTGTCTCTTAAAAATATGAAGTTTGGCATTTCATTAACTTACATATTACAGACACATCAGTTTGAAATAATGGTTGATTTTGCTATTTTGTTGCTAGAAAAATGCTTGGCAATTAGCAAACATGAAACAATAACAAGATACAAATTGTGGATATTGTCGTCATGTTCAGTCAGAGTAAGGGAAACTTATACAAAACAAAAGTGATAGAAATGTATTAAAGCTTAGCAAGTGTCAGTTATAAAACTATCCTTCAACAATCCAACTCCATCAAACTCAATATATATAAATTGTTGCACACAATTTAGTCGTCAAATATTTTCAGATTAATTTTAATTGAAAATAATATTTCTTCAAATTTCTCAGTACAATGTGAAAGATTATAAATTACTGATGAAATGAACATATTTTCTTGATTAGAATTGCATTAAACAAGTCCCAAATCCTTTATTTTCTGACTATGTTTGAACAATTTCATATAAAAACTTCAAAATGGCACATAAAGAGGAAGAATACACGTGTTGTTAGGTGAAGTACACCTCTTCATGCTATAGAGGCCCTGTGTGGATTTTAATGATACATATATGAAATTTCCTCAATACAAAACTTATCAAATATCTTGGATTTTGGCGACAATTTTCTTTTAAAACAACGACTGAAATCATCTGTAATTTTTTTAAGACGACACAATTCATTAGATAATATTTTAACACTTTTCAGCTCTACGAGCGATGTCAACAATTCAAGAAGACTGAACTCATGAAGATATCACACCGTCAATCTGATGAATGAATGGAAACGTTTCTTTCACAAGGTCACCATCTATCAGTCTTTGAAGATGAATTTTTTTCTTTCTTTTTGCTTCCTTTTTCTTGTTTTATGTAACAAACAATCGAGCAGTAAATAGCACTCTCTGTTGAAGTACACAGATAAAGTCATCGGCGCACAACGTCCGGCATTTCCTCTCCAGGTGTGATAACTCTCATAACTCACGTCATCCATACTCCATAGGTGATCAATTTCATAATGCATCATGTACGTTTCATCTCAAGGTGATAAATTTCATAATTCATGTCGTCCATGTTCCAGTGTAAATATTTGACATGATGCGTAATGTCTATTCATCCTCAAGGTGATACAGTTATTAACATGACATTCATTCATCCACCACTTCACAAGCTGCAAGATAAATCCTTTATCATATAGTAGAGAGAACAACGCTGTCATATCACGATGTCAATTTCACCAGACCACTGTTTATATCATGACATCTTTTCGCCTTCAATGTTTGTTAAATTTTGTTTCTTAAATATATTTCACCCGCCTTCATCATTACATCAATGAAACACACCAACAAGAAGGTCACATGTTCACTCAGGGTCATATGACAAATGGTGACATGACAGGAAATGTCATGACGTCACACATATATTTCAGTATCACACTTGGGGCATTGCGATGTCAGCGTAGTCTGTCATAGAATCGGCCAGCGCTACCGGGCGCCGACTTCTTGGTTTTGGGTCAAATTTAAGATCAGCGTATGTCAGCCCATCATCGTTTTTCTGTAAAGTTACAATATTTATATATCAATCAAGTGAAAAGACAGATATATTTGTTATTTTGATTTAATGCCTCAATGACACAAAAACTGGTGTGTGTGTGTATGGTTAAAAAAACCAAGACTAACAAAAGAAGACGACTGTTCTGTTATCACATTTCAAACATTTCATAGACATCAGTTTTAAATAATGGTTGATTTTGCTATTTTGTTGTTAAAATGGCCTTCCCCTAATTTGATCTTTTAATATTTCTCAAATTGCCATGACATGAATATATGCTGATACATATAATGATTTTAAAACATAAAACACAAAGACAGAGACAATCATATAGATCTACCCGGTACTTCAATTACATAATAATGACTTTATAATATTTTAGATTTTTAAAGAATCTACCTTTATCCTAACCCTTACGTTGCGTATATATATTTTACCATTTTTAGCCCCTGTGGCGGAATTTACAGGCTCGCAGCTCGCAGCAGTAGTTTGGGCTTTGGCACTAACTAGCTCTGCTGGCGGAATTTCCAGGCGGCGATTCCGGTATCGTTTTTACAAAATATACCGCATCTACATGGCGAATAAGGACTATAAACGGGCGTTCAATACAAATTCAAGTAGCGAAACCCGTACACAAATGGCTAATTCACACTCGAAACTTTGAATGAATTTTCTATGTTTTTTCGTTTTTATTCTATTACTTTCGAAAGATTGTCTTTTATTCGGGCCTCGTAACATCATAAATACGAAACGAAAAAAATTCCATTTATATACGGAATTGAAGACAAGATGTCTAGCTTCACAATGATATAAAAATTATTAGAATGCGACCTTTGGTTATAATTCTATAGCTATGTAAAGTTTGTCTTTATTCCCACCTATAAAATCGTCAATACTTACAACATGTATGCGGCATTGCAAACGGTCGTTCATCGCACTTTTCCAAGAAATCATAATCTCGAACCAGTTGACAAATAAGCACATGTCAACCCAAATATGGTTATGTTGTTTGACTTTTCAAATAAACGCTAACCTCGAACCATAACTGATGAAAATATGTTGATTAGTTTGTGTGCCGTTTGGTTTCACATGCCTCTCAGAAAGGTAAAATTGTATCTTTATTTCTGTGAATAAATCTGCGCATTTTATATAGAATAAAAGATTATTCTTTTCGGTTTATTGTGATATAAAAATTATGAAAATGCATTCAGTATTTTAGCCTTGATAAATGTTTTAGAAGTTGTGAAAATCGCCGATTGTTTCAAAATTTATGAAGTGTAAACATGACCTTTTTCACGGCGCTTGCTGTGTCTTTATTATTTTTTTGAGATTTTCTAATTTTATATGGGAATGTAGTCCATTGTTTCCCCTTTATTTTGCCGTATTTTTTTTTGAAAACAAACAATTCGCTCACATGATATGAAGTGCGGGAGTAAGGCGAGTTAGCGATTTTTTTCCCCGTCTCGCGAGATGCGAGGCAGATAGCAGTCTCGGGCGAGGCAAACCCGAGGCAATACAAACACGTGGGTGAAAATAGCCTCAAGCGAATTAATGCTTCGGGGGCTAAGCCCGACATAATTGGCCTTTTGTAAAGCTAATTATCGATGCGTTACGGGTCAACAATGCACACGCAAATTGGTGTGAATTTTGCTTGATATTCCGACCACACACTGAACAAAGCTTTATTCTCATGTCGGGTCGCGATGCGTAAATACAGCCATTCTCATGGGTCGGGTCGCGGACACAATCGACTCGTGACCCGGTATGGGTGATAGAATAATTCACGGCTGTCTAAGTATACTCTAAGTCTTGTATCCGGGATCCGTATACAGACACCTAGGAATCGCTTATAGCCCGCCCGGATAATTCCGTCGCCCGCATGTTAAGGGTTAGGCATATTCGGTCAATGAATGAAATTAAATATATTGCATGGTTTTCTTGCAGCAATGCCATTTGCATTAGCTTAAAGGGGCAGTAGCAAATTGTTGGCAAATTTTATTTTTCAAATGTCCCATTTATAATGATAGTATATGTCATTTATATTTCCTTTATGCATTTACAAACCACTTATCCGCAGTGGAAAAAGTAACGGTGTTGCGTATAAAGCAAAAATTGCATAGCGGCCATTTTATTGTGAATACATTTTATTATTTCGAATGACAAAATGATTCCCATGGCTTTACAAAACCATGTACACTCATTTTTTAACTTGATTTTCCGAAGAGAGGAGGGTGTTTTACTATTGGTGACATTTTTTTTCAAATACATTTCATCGACTTTTTTCAGCAAAACAATATGCTACTGTCCCTTTAAGGTAAGGTGAGTTTAAAAACTAAAAACATAATAGACAGGGACAAAGACATGTTCCTTGCTGAGTGCCTACTGAATCCTCTGTCATTCTTTAGTGATTATACATTCATACAGACATCCATAGAAACAACTTTGGGACAGTTTTGAGTAATTTGAATTCTTTCTTAGCCTCAGTGGAGTTTACTTACGTAGTTGGTGTTCTGTTTCTTCTCATCCGAGACCAGGTCTGGTTTTGTGTTGTACATACTGAGGTTATTTTTGCTGAAATGTGCAAATTAATAAGTTTTATTATCTACAAGGGAGTGTTCATTTTTGTCAACTGAGGACTAACCACCTAATAAGCACCAATGGCGGTTAACATGACATTTGGCAACCAGATTTGGGTTTTTAATAAACGAATTCTGTGTCAAATAGAATATTACATTTATACCAATAGTTTATTATGTTTTTACGATTAAATGTGTCAAAATATTGGCTCATGAAAAATACTAAATTTTAGCCACTGCTTTTGGCAACAAGATTTGTTTTGTTAATAAATGTATTCTGTGTCAAATAGAATATTACATTTGTACCAATAGTATACAGTTTTTATGATAAATGTGGCAAAATATTGGCTTTTGAAAAATACTTAATTTAGCCACTGCTGAAATCATAGTATGTCAACGACACTTTTGGAATATACTCCAAATATAAAAAGAAATATTTTTAAAAATTTAACACCATCATTGATTTCAAACAAGAATCATTAGAATTAATGCACAAAATAACATCTGTGACACAAATTTATGAACTAACTCAATTCTCAATACAGCTATAGAACTTGTTCTCCTTATCACAGAAGTTACTCAATTCAACATTCTACTCTGTTCAATAATGTCATCATTACTTACTTAAAAGGTTTCTCTGGGGGCTCTGAAAATAGAATAAAGAAAAATTATATTTTAAGTATATATCATTACATTTAATCATTCACATTATTAATCAAATCAAACAGAATTTATCAGTGCAACACCATTCTGAGTGGGCAACTTACAGGAAGATTGATCCCGGGACAGTCCCTTAAAGGGACACTGCATCGAGGATAAAAATGAGTCTCATCTTTATCTCACTAAGCTGATTACAGTGTCTGCTAACAAGTTACGCTTCACTTCACTGTCTACATGCAGTAGATTTTATTACCAATTACAACAATTGTCTGAAATTCGGTGTCTGTGACTTAATTGTTAGCAGACATGTTAATCAGCATAGGTAGATACACATGATCTGATTTTTATTCACGACGCGGTGCCCCTTTAAAGATAGGCAGGTAAAAGGTTAAAGGGACACTCCATGTTTTTCATGAAATTTTATTTAGATTTGATACATACAAGTGTCCTGGTTTACGTCCAAATCATCTCACTCGACTAACATATGTATCCCCTAATGCCAAATATTTGACAATAACTTGTATTCAATGAAACTGGAACAGCGGCTTAATACACCATGAGAAGAGGAATTCATCAGCCCCATTTAATGTATACCAGTTGTATGTTCCATTGAACAGTACCAACCAATATCTGTCTCTTTGTCTGCTACATATATAAGTTTTCAAAATTACGCTTGAACAATTGACGCGTGACAGCCACAGAACATTGTCCGTTTTTTTTATCATAATCACGACTAAACATCTTAATAATGTAACTATACTGAACAGATTGGCACTAAAATGGTAATTTTCGACAACAGTCATTACTTCTCAATAAAATAACACCCTTGGTAACTTTTGACCTGTGTTATTACAATAACATACGGAGTGTCCCTTTAATTAGAAAGAGGAAGAGATGCCGTTTCTCTTATCACTTTCTGTTTCATATCTATTCCTTCAGTTGCATTGGTAGTTATCAGACAATAGTCACCAAAATCGGTACTATTTCAGATAATGTGATCATAAAAAGTAGAATGTTACAAAGTTCCATATCAAAAAGGTATAGTTGTTCGAAGTCAATCTTTCACCTTCAACTTCATTTTGTTTCTTTCTCCGCCTCATGATGACGACTGCGATGATGATGGCGATGATGAGAAGCAATCCGATGACGACGCAAACTGCGATGATGATCGTCGTGGTGTCATCACCTCCTACACCTGCAAATGGAGTGATCCTGGTTAGCTAGAGAAATGTATGTATTTAGAGAAATAGGACTTGAGGCAAGGTGAGTTTGGGTTTAACGCCGCTTTCAAGAGTATTTCACTTATATCCCAGCTGCTAGTATTATGACAGGGAGAAAGCCCGCAACGCCATGTGGCTATGCATTGCGGTGAAACCTGCGAGCATCGGCTGGAACTAGCGAACCATGGGTGGTACTACGCTGAAATTCAGTGTAGCATTGCACCCAAACCTTACTGCGTATAAAACAGTTCTCTACTGCAGACAAAGTTGCCGTGCCCCTGGCGGGATTCGAACCCCGGACCTCTTGATCTGAAGCCGAACGCGCTAACCACTGCGAAATATGACTTGACTGGGTGTAGATATTCAGCAAGACTCAACCAGACCTTACTTGTAAAGAACAAGGATAATTAAACCGAATATCTGAATTTAAAAAAAAAAACTTACATAAAGATTTATGACTGAAAGATTATTAAAAACATAAATTTACTAGCCCTTATAATAACTAACTATTTTTTTTGAGTTTGTTTCTGATATTTAAGTAACATTCTTAATTAATATATAAATATATTTCATTAAGTTTTAATTAACAGAGGTTCAGAACACCAGTGATAGTTTCCTCCGAAGAAATCAGCATTGACGACACCACCTGTACAATGATATGACATCACTATAACAATCAAAGTGACATCACTATTACAACAGTATGACATCACTATAACAATCAAAGTGACATCATCAGCAGTTACAGTGCAAAATGGGTTTGACATCTTCAAATCTTTTCAAAGGACAAAGCTATACAAAATGTGAAACATCATCTACCAAGGTACCATATATAGATAATTTATTTTCAGTATAATATGAACTCTCAGTCATCGAAACAACTTAGGAAAACATATTATACAGAAAGATAAGTTTTTCTAATTCTACCGTCATTTCTATTTCCTAAAACTTTGTGCAGGAAGCTGAGTGTTAGATGAAGAATATGAAGTGAGTCAGGTGCAGGGGAAATGTAGTACATGCAAACATTAATTCACAAACACTTCAGGTAAAACATGCATAAAACAAATATCTTCATTAAAGTCATATTAAGTTACCATATTCGCCGTAATAGAAGCCCTGGGCGTTTTAAAAATTAGAAAAAGGGGGCGTTTATTAAAATGATTTTAAAAATCGTAAAAAGAAGGTGGTAATTAAAAAAATGTCTGTTGATCTTCAAAAGAAAAAGAAACATCGATCTTATTTCAGAGTTTTAATCAAAATAAGTGTATCAAATATAAAGAAGAGTTAAATGTCGCAGTTTATTGTTTGTATCAAATTCCAACCAGTACTGATACACAATTTCCAATGGAAATTTAAACTAATTAAAACTCACGAAGATACATCGAGTGATTGAATACGCCATCTTGTCGCTTCATTACTCTTATCCAATGAAACGTTAGTTCGCTAGGAATCTAAATATAACCACCAATGAACGGCAGCATAAACACAATCAGCTGATAAGCACATGGTGCAGAACGATTATGTGAACACTATTTCATTATTCTTTATTTAAATCACAATAAAGAAGATAAGAAGCAAAGACGTATATCACATCTAATTCCTTGTTAGAAACAAGAGACATAAGAGGTTGATAGCAAGATTGAAAACTCTTCTTTAGTGAAACATCAGTAAGGTAAGTCGATACAAGAGGGGGGCGTTTATTAGGGGTCATTGGCTTAGGGGATGTTTATTAGGAGGGCGTTTATTAGGATGAATACGGTAGCTGTTTATTTACGAATCCATTTCAATTACTTCACAAACAAACAACATGCATGCTGACACACAACAAAACAACAAGCACGTGTAACAACAAAAACAACATATTTGGTTACAAGCAGCAAGATGCATGTGTAACAACAAAAACAACACAGGCACATGTTAGTATTCATCACAACTCGTTTCACAT
Source organism: Gibbula magus (assembly GCA_936450465.1). Taxonomy (NCBI): domain Eukaryota; kingdom Metazoa; phylum Mollusca; class Gastropoda; order Trochida; family Trochidae; genus Gibbula; species Gibbula magus. The sequence continues at coordinate 15,057,557 of OW388298.1, read as the reverse complement.
TTTCAATCAAAAGTAGTGAGTGAGTTATTGTTTAACGCCGCTTCGGCAGTATTGCAGCCATTCAATCAAAAGTAAAACAGATAAAAGTTTCATCGAGAGAACAAATGTAAGTGCTCTAAAATTGTCAATCAAAATTATTAAGAAAATATACCCACTTTAAAATAGTGTTCAGTCGAAATTATTCTTAACTGATGTAATACGCTCTTTTTATTTCACCTTCAGTGGCGATCTTTGCACTAAAGCCCTACATCATCCTTGAGAATCACATAATGAATGTCCTTAACATAAAGTACAAAAAGAGCTTCACCCAATGAAACTTTTACCTATTAATTTTCATAGCTTTAAAATGACCTTCATAGTTATCTTAGCGTAATCCCCGTGACCTTGACTTACATAACCTCCACTATTCACAGAAACTTTCATCCTATGTGACAGAGAAAACCTTCACAGCACTCTGTGACCTTCAACCCAAGATAACCTTCACATCACTTTGTGACCTTCAACCCAAAATAACCTTCACACCACTCTGTGACTTTCAACCCAAGATAACCTTCACATCACTTTGTGACCTTCAACCCAAGATAACCTTCACATCACTCTGTGACCTTCAACCAAAGATAACCTTCACAGCACTCTGTGACCTTCAACCCAAGATAATCTCACACCACTCTGTTACCTTCACACCAAAATATCCTTCACACCACTCTGTTACCTTCACACCAAAATAATCTTCACACCACTTTGTGACCTTCACACCACTCTGTGACCTTGACCTACCTGCTGTACTTGGTCGAGAAGGGTCGGTACTGCCGCCTGGGTCCTGGGAGGCCTGCGTAATGGTTGATGTGGTGGGGGCGGGGGTGGTTGTTTCCACTGTGGAGTCAGAGAGGGAGAGAAGAGAGACAAAGACATGCATTAGTTGAGACACAGGTGACAGGGTCATGCTAAATATATACACACATCGAGGTATGTATGGATGTAGGAGAACATTCAATAGAACTCTCTGCAACCTGAATCGTCACAATTCTTTGTAGGACATTAAAATATGGACAACAACTTTCAGCGCTATCTTTTCTAGGACATATAAATATGGACGCAACCTTCAATGCATTTTTTGTAGGACATCAAATGATAATTTTCTAAAATGTAAAACAGAAAGTTTTGAAATCCTATTTAAGATAAAACTAAACATGCAATAATTGCATTCAGACATTTTTCAAACTTGAACAATTCATTCAAAATAAAAAAAAGTATTACAATACACTCATCAAATTAAACAATTAACAATCAGTCTACAAAATTTTGATTAAACAATATAGAAATCATTTCAACAACTAAACATTCAAATAGGGAATCCTCTCATGCCAGGCAAGGCAACCAGCCAGTATTTGATAAAACCTTGTACACATCCTCGGTTACCCATGGTTTTATTTTTGCTCCGTTACTCTCCTCTATATCACCCATGGGAAACTTCATCAGAGAAATCTGTACTCAAATTACCCGCCCTTGGCCGTCGTGAGCCAATCAAACCGTTACGCAGCTTGGACCTGCGAGCCAATGACAATTCATATCACTTCGTTGCAAAGCACATGAGGTCATTTTGTTAGCCATCCGTCACCGGTTATCTCCCTTGACTATTTCCGTCTTACAGTTGAATATTTTCTTTGTTTAATGATTTCGTCAAGCTGGCCAAGGGCGAGTAATTTGAGTAGAGATTTCGCTGACAGAGTTTCCCATGAGTGATATAGTGGAGAGTAAAGGAGCATATATAAAACCATGGGTAACCGAGGATGTGTACAAGCTGCTTCGGCCCATCCGTTGTGGCTGGGTAGGTGTACCGAATCTACCAAAGGATATTTGACGGTACATCTAGTGACAGGTCAAGAGAATGTTAAGTTAAAGTGGGATTGCAGCACCCAAACAGTAACAAAACCAGGGTGACGGTGGAGCGAATCTAATTCTTAAATTTCAGGACTCGTGAGAGTAACTTCAGGGATGCGAAATGTAACAACTGAACTCATAAACCCTGGGTTTGTTGTAAACATTTGGTAATACACCTTCATTTTACCAAATAAACCTGGCAGTCCTAACAAGGCAGGACAGCTCTCTAGGTATGGTCTGTCTAGCTTTGCTGTGGGGTGGAACCTTCATGATATTCAACGAGACACAGAAACAATGAAATCTCTGACCAACTCACCGACATTGATGTTAATAGTTTTGCTGATGTTGTGCGGAGTGCCGTTCACCACATTGCTCACGTGGCAAGTGTAAGAACCAGTGTCTCCAAGTTGGAGGTTGTTCAGCTGCCACTCGTTGCTGCCTTCACTTGTCACGTTATCATCGTCGTCCTTGACCCAGCGGAAGGTCGGAGCAGGGTTCCCGTCCACAGTACACTTGAGGGTGACGCTGGATCCCACGTTGATGTTCCCGTCCGGGTTGCTGCTTATTGACAGGTCTCCTTGTCTAACCGGGTCTAGGGAAGAGAGATGCTCGGATATAATAAACGAGTAGTCGGGAGTATCAAATATGATTTTCTTAATAACAACTTCTTTATTGTGAAAACATACATTGAACACCCAAAGATTAGCGAATCCCGAAGGTTAAAAAACGATTCTGTAAATATGCTATATGATACAACATAATTTATAAACAAAAACAATTACGACAAAAATATACCAGCCAACTGTTTTGACAACCATTTCCCAATATTAATTAGTAATTGTTCAGTAATATACTTTACTCCAAAACATTGTGTATGTTCATAAAAAAGAAGTTGTTGTCCTGTTTCCTTGAATTACAGTTAGTGAGTCATGTATTCAGTTTGAGCCTAAGATGAAAACATTAGGAGGTTAAAATCAATTGTTCATATTACCCTTCAGAGTGAGTGAGTGAGTTATCGTTAAACGCTGCTTCGGCAGTATCGCAGGCAAAAGCAGCGATATTACCCTTCAGAAACATTATCAAGACCAAATAATAACGCATAACACTCACATTCATTGCATATATCTGATAAGGTTCAATGAGGTGAGGTGAGGTGAGCTGGGGTTTAACGCCACTTTCAAGAGTATTTCACTTATATCGCAGCTTTTAGTATTATGGCAGGGAGAAAGCCTGTAACGCCATGTGGTTATGTATTGCAGTGAAACCTGCGGGAATCGGCTAGAGCTAGCGAACCATGGGTGAAGGGTCAATGACATACAACAAGTAAATTACATCAAAGGACCTCTTTAGAACATTTTAAAATGAAAAAAACTTACAGTGGACAATAACACGTTGAGTCTGTACACAGGACGCTTCTACACACGTCTGATCGGGGCTCGCGATGTGTAGCGACTGGTTCACCGCACACCTGAACACAAACCCGTTGTAGTTGCGTGTCATGTTCAAATTTAGAGTGCTCTCCCTTCTGAAGACGCAGTACCGCGGACCAGAGTTGCCTTGGATCGCTTGTCTTTCTTCCGCTTTCGATGTGAGATCAACTTTCTCGTCTCCCTTGTAACCGAACCACAGCAAGTTGCCCGCAGGAAGTCCAACGTCTCCCTCGCACCTCAGGTTAAGAGTTTCATCCTCTACGAATGGTCGTTCGTTCGGGCTCCCACTTTTGAATGTCGGCTTGCCTTCAGGTGCAGCTGAATATGATAGAAAATAAATGTTTGATAATCCCATTACATAACTTACTGAATATTATTCTACACAAATTTTACTTATTTGGCTTTAGATGTTACAAAGAAAATTTCATGTCCTTTTTGTTAATCAACAGTTCATACTTGACAATTAGCAATTGAACAATAGCCACCTGGACAATGTCTATCCAATACAATCTGGATACAATTTATCATCAGACAACTGTCAATGTGACAACCTTCCATCCTTGAACAATAGCACCAGACAATTGCCATGTTTGCCATGCCCCAAACCATCCAAACAATTGCTATCCAGACAACACAACTGACATTTGGTTCCAAGAAAACAGACCACTGCTTTCCAGAGTGAAAAGTCATTGGACAATTGCCACCTGGACAACAACAGACAATACCACTCAGACAGTTGTCACCAAAAGTATTGCAACGCGCACATCTACCATCAAACTATTGCCTTTATTTATAGGATATCTAACAAGTTTCCCCTTTAAATATGTGTTGGTAATAAACAGGATACATAACTCCTTCCCCTTTCATATCAAGTTTATGTCCCGAGTGAAATAATTTTGCTTTGTCTCGAGCCTTGGACATAAATTTGATATGAAAGGGGAACGAGTTATGTATCCTATTTATTACCAGCATGTATTTCATACGATTTAATGTGATTTAAAATAAATTTATGTTGTCCCTATAAAGGAACGGAACAGCGGAGTAATATCAACCCTGTCACAGCATCTATAAGTTCATAATATTGTGACGGTAAATATTCACGCTTTTAAAATCAAACCATTCTATGATGCGTGATGTTCGGTATGGCGAAACCAGTTGCACTAGTCATGCTGAAGGAAGCGTATGTAATATAACATCTCCCTGCTCAAGGACATGAAATGAGGGTTATCCGTTCTTTGAATGATGTCATGTCATTGCGGCCGTCTTTCACATGTTTCTCGTCATCGGAATGTGTAAACAAGCTAAACAACTTCATTAAATGTAAGTTTTAGATGAACATCGCCGTTGAAATGGCTTTCCTTTCGGTTATTTTTGCCTTGTGAGTATAAATTCACTGTGCACCGTTACGAACACGTTACTGAGATACTGAGCGTTTGGTGCAATGTCATTCCCAACGGTAAGATTGAGAGCAAAAACTCTTGCTGCATTCTAAACTTGTGAGCTCTGCTCTGGTCATGGTATATTTGTTAATTATTCATTAAAATCAATCATTGTGTTGAGTACGAGTTCATGAATTAACTGAACAATGAGATAACTATTAACAGTTACCACCTGACAATAGACATCAAATGGTTACTTACCCTCAAGAACAAGAACCATGGAGCTTTCAACATTATAGAGAACCTGGTCTCTGTTGTATCCGAATACACACTTGTACGTGGCTGCATCATCACACTCAATGCTGTTAAGTCGTATTGTGGCTGAACCGTCCAACAGTAACAGGTCAGCACGGTCTCTCAGATCAGCATCGCTATACGATGATGTTTGGGCTGGTATATTGAATGATGCGATGTCACCATATGTTCCTTCTCTGACTCTCCTTCGCTGAATTGTCATTGTGTTCGAGGTCTCGCCTGTACCCAGGGTGTACGTGCAGGTGATGCTCACATTGTGGCTGTCACCCAACCTTCCTACTTTGTCATCACCCGCCGATACAGTCGCACTCTCGACTCTCAACGAACCTGCAATCATAAGCATTATGGTATTAAATTTTTATTCATGACAATTATCATTGATTAAAGTTATCAAATTCTTTTCTGCATGATCGTCATCATTATCATTATCATCATCATCATCACTATCATCATCATCATTATCGTTTTCATCATTATCATCATCATCATCACCATTATCGTCATCATCATCATTATCATCATGATCATCGTCATCATTATCATCATCATCATCATCATCATCATCATTATCATGATCATCACTATCATCATCATCATCATCACTATCATCATCGTCATCATCATCACTATCATCATCACCATCATCATCGTCATCACTATCATCATCATAGTCATCCTCATCATGAACTATGACCATACACATCATCATCATATTTATAACTGTCATGTTTAAGGACCATACAAGTCCAAATTCCAACCCACCTCAAGACCATGAGATACAGCAACTGATTAGTGACCCAGTCCCTACTATTTCAATGTTAGAACAACAATGATATGAAAGCAGCATACTGATATTTAATCATCCTCATCATCTTCGATGAAAATCAAATGGGATTTCAAAGTATATAAATTCAAATATGTACATTTCATCCCATCTCCCTCCAAGGATTCTTATTCATAAATTTAAAACTTAGTTCGACTTTTTTTAGGAATTTGAAATGTGAAATTTTGCTGTGAAAGTCTCCTCTCTTTTGACACAGAATATTTGATTCTAAGGTTTCTATAAACTTCTATTGTACATAGAATACTTATTGTATGGCTATCTGCTTAGTGGACTAAGACATTGAATGAATTTGACTGTCACAAAACAAACAATATTTGGCGTTTAATTAAATCCAAAGCAATTTCCTATCAATTTAAGCTCCCCTAAAATGGCAAACAAGTGAAATAATTTTAATTGCTCAAAGGATTATTTTGAGGAAAGGATTGGCAAAATGACAAAGCGGGAGATCAGAGCTCCCAAATTGTCAGCAAGACCTTGCTGGGTAAACATTGTCACTCCTCGTTGAGAATACAACAGTTGCCAAGACACACGGACAGAAACTACACTCGCTTTGAAGCTGTAAGCGGAACAAGTTCAGAATACCTTACTTGTATACAGACAACCGTAAGGACATTGCAAGGAATAAAAGGTCTATTTCTGTGTTGTGTGCTGTTTGTGAAAAGGTTTGGAAATACACAGGGAGAGAGTGATCCTCCCTGTTGAATACCCAACCCTTCACGGGCAGAGTTGTTCAGTGAACTCGTTTTGAAGTGTGACGGAATGAACGATTCAACAAACTTTCACAAAGATGAAATCTGATCTAATAAACTTTACACGTATCTGTGGGTTCCAGGTTAGCTATTCTCCAAACGTTCGTAGTTCTCGATAACTGTTCTACATACAGTAAGGTTTGGGTTCAATGATATTTAAAATCTACTACAAACTGTTTGCTAGTTCCAGTCGACGCTTGCAGGTTTCACCACACTACAGTCTAGATAGCCATTATGCCTTGTCTAGCTTTCTCCCTGCCATAATACTAGCTGCCATATTAGAAGCAGGGCTCCAGATAATTTTTCAAGCTGAGGAGTACGTACTCCTCAAATTTGAAAGTGAGGAGTACTGGCACAACATAAGATTTCCTCAAGAGTACCCACTTATTTTCAAGTGTGAAAAGGGTGTTTTTTCACAAAGGATATATATTATAGTATTGCTTGACTGTGTAATTGCATTCACATGTGGATCATGCAATGTCTTATTGCATAAATACCAACTTTATCTTTATCTTGGTCTGCAATAAAAACAATGCAAAATGGCCTGTATGATTATGCAAATAAACTATGCAGTTCTCATTTATGTTCAAGTGAGAACATAGGTTAATTTCCATTTCAGATTTCTGTGTCAAAAATAAAATAAAAATACTCTGAAAACGTTGTGTTTTTATTTCAAAGAAAGTTTACTTTCACCACAGTACTGTTCACATCACGTTTACACTGTTTCATGTTTTAACTTGTTTAACCATTCACGTGCTTCAGTAGTCATTATCCCCGATTTTCTTTTCGGAAAAAACTTGTAATATTTCTTTGCCCCGCCATGTTTCAATGAGAGATGCTTTAACCAATCAAATCACTGATGTTATTCACTCGATTGAAGTCTCCATAGCAACCGATGTATCGTGAACTGTCATTGGTTCAGTGTAAACAAGACAATGTTATCGATAAAAGCAATGAATTCTGAAATCTGAAATCTGCAAATAATTAATGTTATTGCACTTAATATCAATTGACAAATCCTTGTGTTTGATTAGTAATTCGCTATGAATGTATAAAAACGTCTTCAAACTGTTCTGTTTCATTCTGTGTTATTTTGACAGTTCACCTGGCTTAGGCTATATATATTACGTGACAGTAAAACGGAAATACTCGACTACAACGACAGAAAACAGAGCCAATGAGATAACTTCGTTTCTTAACGGAAGTTAATGAAGTAGTTGACCTATATCTTTTACCCAATGAACATGCGGCACGGAAACATTTTTGAATAAATTAACTTTCGCTTGTACCCGAAGTTTTTGAAAGGGAGGTCACTCTGATGTATATCTTTGTCAAGTTACATTCGTTTTCAAGTGAAGCGAACGCAAATTTACATTGCCTCATTGTCTTTGCAACTTCACTAGTATTGCATTTATTACAATATAGTTTTGATAAGATTTGAGGTTCCGCAATGTACGTGTGTAAATTACTATGTGAACGTACATTGTTAATTACAAGCGTATCTGATACGGTTCTTATTTTTTAGACGATCGTATTGACTCATTTTTCATCCGTACATACGCTTGTACGGCCCTTATCTGGAGCCCTGTAGAAGTGACACACTCTTGAAAATGGAACAAAACCAAAAATCACCTCACCTTGGGTTTACAGTGAAAATATGAATGTTAGCGGTCATCATGTGTGGTTGTTATTTGCTGACCGTGGAATAACACATGATATTTACCAAGAACCTGTTAGGTAGTGGTCAAGCTGGGATGGAGGGAACCTGACATTGACATGCTATTGACCACGTACTGACAGACTTGGACAAATAAATAATAGAAGGTGTGTCCATGTGTCAATAATAAGTAGAGATGGATTATTTCCCATCTCAAATCATCCTACATTGTGACTTTGTACTAACACTTTAGTTATTGAGTTCATTAGTATCAAACCAAGGGATTAGATGGATTGATTTATGCCTTTGCTAAAACTATTCTAAGCTGCCAATTTAAAATACGGTACATAACAACTTCAACAAAGAGAATAGTCTGGAAATGTGTTTGTACAGTACATAAATTGCGATATCGTCTTCATATCATTAGAAGTTGGAATATCTGATATTCTAGTACTATGATATCTAGTTTGGATGTTTTGCTGACTACATCGATCTAACGGTGGCATATTCCATGCAATGGTGTCTAACTCCATTGTAGGTTGTGCCCTTGTGTTAGTAACAACCAAAAATATAGTGCCATTCTGTCGAAAGAAAATGTTCCATTGTATAAATGATCTTCAAAGATTTTAAACAAACAAATAAAACAATCAAAACATCACTTGATGCACGGTTGAACAGAATCATTTTAAATCTATCAAGTCATGATCATTATAAATGTGACATGTACCAAATTTTCTGATGACAAATCTTATTAACTACCCTAAGTTGAATCGTCAGATAAAGGTAGGGAACATTATAAGTTAATCAACACAAATCCTTAACAACCATTTATAACCCACACTGACACTTCCCAGTTTGAAATACATAACAAGGGCCTAACTGTAAACCCCTTAAACCCTGAACAAGTTTAATTGTCTTTAAAGGATAGATGAAATGCATTTTTCTCAAGAATGACAGATGATTACCTCTACGTATATTGTATATCGGAATCAATTGAGCATAAAATCGAGACAATATACACTTGCAATTGATAATTAAGACGATTTTAATTCACCCATTTTAACACTATCGCAATTTGTTCGGTGAAACCTTTTGAAAATGCTCACTGAGGCGTGACTGTGATAAGCGATAGACGGGGCGGCTAGATAGCTTCTCCGCCGATGTCTCGTTAATTAATTAATGATAATTATCACTGCCGCTAAATGAATTTATGAGGTGTATTACATCGCCAAAAAGACATGTTTATGTAATAATTGTGTAATTGTCATCTGCGGAATTACCTAGTTGGATATCTAAACATTCGATATATATTGGTTTATTGAAGATATCTTTGTGAAATTAACAATCAAAATGTTGCGAAATTACGTTGAATTGTGACTATCGCTGAAAATCAAATTCCTCCACATACGTCACAGAAGTCATCCCTTCACGGGTCACACCCCCGCAGACTTTCATTCTGGTCGCCGGGGCTAAATCAGGCGGTTTTTTAAAAAGCCGTATATAAGTAATTTATGGACCGATTTCAGAAATTTAAAATCGAGCAATTGTCAAATTGACATCCCATTTTAATGAATCCGATTTGGACCATATGTCATTTCATCCATCCTTTAAGGTCTTTGGTTCTTGAGTGACATTAACAGTTAAAAGATTAAATTGATTTATTTGTTTGCTGTGGACATTGGCCACAACATGAACTATTCACTGTGGGAAGAAATGATCACATAAATACAGTATTCTCTAGGGTATAAGACCGGGGGGGGGGGGGGGGGGGGGGGGGGGGCCCAGGAAATATATATACACTATAAAATACCTGAAACAAAAATATGAATATCCTTAATGTATTCTCTCTCCTCAGAAGTCATGTAGAAAGAAATGACTTGAGTAACCTATGTGTTCTGGGTAATAGGGAATGTTGTGGTTCAAAATAAACATAACTTATTCATAACAACATATTTAATGGATATGTCTAGTTCAAATGTTTATCACATCTCATACCAAGCTGGATATAACAATTAAAAGTAACTCCCAAGAAACAATATTCATATATTTTTTTACTAAATTTTAATGTTTTATTAACAAAATTTATTTGGCTTTTAACTTGCACCTTTCAAACCGTTTATAAGCCAGTGAACAAACACATTAGGAAATCTATTTCTTAAATGTCACAAAAATATAGAACAACAAAAGAAATTCAATAAATCAAAACATAATGATCACTTTTCAATATATGAATTCACAAACGGTGACAACAGCAACAACAACACATGGAGTTATCCCTTAAGAGCAATGTTTTCCTGGATTTGCAGAATCATAGGTCAAATATTTATTCCGGATAATTATAGACGGGCCGAGTTGTCACTGCTCGACAATTCAAAAGCATATTGTAAATAGAGGAGTCTCTCTTTGTTGACGAGACCTCAAGCTTGAAAGCAGCACTCCACTAGAAAGATGTTAGTCACTGGCTGCAGTAGATCCCTGTGTTCTGATTTGCTCAGGTGAAGATCCACGTACATGCACTCCTAACATTTCTATACCTTTCAATAGAGAACTAGATATTTTACATGCTTGGATGTTCGGCAAAACCTTCTTTTCAGGTTTCAAAATTCTATTGAAAGATTTGAAGGACGTTTAAGATAATTGTCAAGTTAAACTAATTTGAAGATGTTTAATATTATCCAGACAAGATAAACCAGTTTTGATTTGTAATTTTAGAAGAAAAAAAGAATTAAATACGCAAGTCACGCTTATGTCAAATTTTGATGTTACACAGCTTTCATTCAACACCATGACTGTGCATTCAGACAACTGCTGGCCTTGATATACTGACACTTAGTCTGAGAGAAAACCATGAGTTTTAAATCTGTATTCATAATAAAAATAACTATTTCATAAAGTATTGCAAAGGAACTCCAGAGAAATGAGTTATTTTTCTTATATATCGAACTTACTAAAAGTTATAAATGTTTCAGAGAGTAAGTGTTATTTCAAGACAGTTCCTCAACGAAGCATCTTTGACGGTGGAAAGACTGCGATAAACTATGGCTACGCCTTGCAGTAAAACCTGAAAGTGTTGACAGGAATTACACCAAGTACCAACTGTATTTTACTGCAGACCGTGTACAAAATACTTGCTTGTCACTTAGCAACTGGCTCTGTTACCAGCAACTGGCTGACGATCAGGCAACTTTTTCGATCACTAACTGCAGATAGAGATGCAGAGCCATGGTGGGATTCAAACCCAGGAATTCGTGATCTCTGGAGTGCATTTAGACTGCTTACAATCCTACAATATTGAGTCAAATTCCAAAAATATTTTACAAAAGCAAGGCACATTTGAACTCAAGTGACAGGACAACAATCTGGACGAGAGAGCGAGGTGTATTTGAATGCATGGGTCTCAACCATGAAGCCGCTGGTTGGAAGTGTAATTGCTCCTAACACACAAATCTTTAGTTTGCTATTGACCGTCACCTCTGTTGAAATGCAGAGTCAATGACGGCCATTTTAATTCTCATGTCAGCAACCAAGTGTCAGCTGTTAAAACCAAATAAAACCGAATCACTCCGTCACGCAAACAACTTAAACAACTTGACATCCGTTTTTTGTTAATTTGTTCATTTGGGAGTGCTGCAGACCAACAAGATTTTGACATTGACACAAAAGATTGTGGCTAGCTTTAACTTCACAAATAGCCTGAAAGGAACAAATATTCACTGCCTTCAAAAGAGGATTTGACAAACATCATAAAAACCATGTGGTTTCCTGATACGTAAACTTTCGCATGTAAAGACACAATTAAGTGCATCACTGAAGTCATCCATGATATGCTGCTGTCTTTGGTGTCCAAAGTTTCAAAGTTTGCTGTTTTCATAAATCTTGTGTATTCCATCCAAATTTGCATAAACAAATACAACCTATTTAGTATGATGGACAGAAAGTAATTACTATAACAGCAGCTTACATAGGGTTGCTAGTTAAATTGTACAACAGTTTTTTCTGTTTTCTACGGAAGGGTGAATGCGACTTCAACCTTTCTACTGAAGGTGTATGGGCAACCCTTGTGGACTCCAGCAGAGACAATATTAAGATTTTATGTTTCTATACTTAACCATTAACCTGCTGAAGGCACAAAATTGTGGCTTATTTCAAATATCAGCTTTGCTTAGTCATAGACGTCAACTTTCTGAATCCACATGAGCTGAACGATTCACCCAAGATTGAAGAGATTTTAAGAGATTGACGATTGTAATTACCAATAAATGTTTGTAAATATTTCACAACTCTTTCAATCCTTATTCTTAACTAAGACAGACGTTTATTTTGCTTTTTAACAACTCATTCATCAAAATTGAAATTGATGAAACAACACATGCTCAGTAAGAAAAAGTGATGGATAGGTTGTCTGACAACTATAGGACAACCTGTCAGTATAAAAGATATTGAACATAAACATACAACATTTCATGGTCTGTGGTGAATCTTGAACTGGAGGGAATTTTGGGTGTATTTAGGCCCTGTAAAACCTATCAAGAATTTGAAAAGGGGAGAATCACGTTTCACTTAATTGCACCAAGCTTCTCATCATCTATATTTGTCTTCTATATTGTACATGGGCCTGTGGCGTTCATTATGAATAAACAATTTACAACATTCGTACTTCACTGGCTGCTAGTATTATCAGGGAGAAAGCCTGCAACATCATTATGGCTTTGAATTGTGGTGAGACCTGGAAACAATGGCAGGAACTAGAGTCCCCCCCTCCCCTTTGAAATTTTGTAAAATTTGACTCCTAAGCCCTTATTACCATATACGTAAACTGCCTTTCTCCATCCCCCCCCCCTCCCCCCCCACAATCAGCTGATCAGCTGAAAATCTCATCCATCCTAAATACTACTGAACGCTCCATTAACCTCTCTGATCCAAATCAGTTATTTTATGATTACTTCTGTACAATTGACTTTAACATGAGACCTACAGTATGGCTATTCCAAACAATCAGGATCAGCCATAATCCCTCAGTAGACCATATTTCTTGGCAGATTTAGATTAGTACAGGATCAGTGTGTATGCCTACGGTAATGGAGGACCAATTTACCTGCAATGATGTGTTACCTTATTGAGGTCAACGCTTAATTTCCGGATCTCTTTGTCGAAGGTAATATTTCATTTAACCATTCAACCAGCTACCTGAAGAGAGGCAGTAATTAATCAATCTACTAATACAGGCACCTCTAATATAAGTCATACGAGTATAACAACCTATAACTTGACCATTTAGAATGGCACTTAATTATTCAATAATAGATCAAGAATCAGGACTCTTTAACGAGCAGATTATCATAGTTATATAACCAGTTCAAGGGTTAAATAGGGACTGAGGTTTCTAACTTTCTCGAGGTTTCTAACTTTCGCAGCCTCCCTCCTCATTCACCTGGACCCACATCCCTACCCTCCCGGCTCCCCCTCCCAGAGAGAGAACAATAGGAAGACGCGCTCCCACGAGTGTCAGGTTACCCTACAACATGTCCCCCTACACCAGCTCCACCAACTCCACCCTCTAGCGGTACACAGTACTACATACAGCCATGTGGACCTCCTAATGACTCCCCTCCCCCTCCCCTACTTGGCCCTACAGACAATCTACATGTCTCACTAGACCTGCTTCACTCTACACAGCACAGCAGACACTCCTTTATCAGCGGCGGATCCAGAGGGTTCATAGTAAATCGTAGTTGGTAAACATTGATTTTAAATTATGAACTATTTTATGCATATTAATGATAAATTAATAATTACAGTTAATTGCTATCATGTTATGTTTAATAGTATGCAATGGATGGAGAAACAACAAATAGTAATACTTTCTCATACTTTATTCATAAACAAAATTTTACTTCAGGGTTCGTCTTTTTGGGTCAAAGATGAAATGTCTGACTGGCAAAATTTTGAATCTGCATCCCTGGTTCATACCCCTATTTATTTTTGCTTGGAATTTTGACGAAGCCCCAAGGTGAATCCCCACTTTTCAATTAGTTAACCATCACCCTCTACAACCTGCATCAAGATGATTCATAACATTTCTCCTCCATATCCCCACCTTGCACTTACTTCCAGACATCATATCTTTCTTTCTTTACAAATTGTCATCTCCCTTTTAAATAACGACCCTCTTTCCTATTCCTGTACTATCTTGTATAGGTGACCAAGGTATATTCCTTGTAGAGGTCTCTCCCCTTCACCCTTAATAGGGTTATACTCTATGCACAAACCCTTCCAGAACTACCTGCATTAGGAAAAACTGACTAGCTTATGTCACCCCTTTCTTTCTCTGCTCTCGCCACTCTTATTATTCCAACACCCCTAACTACATGTATAAGGGGCGAAGTTGCCATCCTTATACACTGACCTTACCTCACACTCTCCCTGTAACCCCTGCCAGTTTTGAAATAGGGTCCAATTAAGCTGCCTTCCTTGTAAACCTTCACATTCTACACCTATCCGTCTACACAATGTACACCTGCATTAAGGGCCATGTGACACTCCTCCTATTGCTGCCCCTCCCACTGACATGTTCCCCCTCCCTGCTGCCTCCTCCCCTGAGTTACCTGTACATGAGCCATGTATCTACTCTTACTTTCTTACTCCTCCCTTCCTTTCTCTCTCAATTAATTGGCAATTGGTAAATGTCAGGTACAAGCTTTCTTAATAGCTGGGATCAGGTGAATTGAATTACTACCAGCACCTGACACCTACTGGACTTTATCCAATTCCCAACACATCACCCCCCACCTCCATACCCTCCCTAGCACCTTTAGGATCCCCTTCCTCCCTCTCACCCCAACCCCCCCCCCCCCCCCCCCCCCCCCCCTCTTATGCCCCTCAAACAGTTTATCCAAAAATAGTGCTAAAACAGTGTTATAAAGGTTTAAATCTCAAAGTTATACAATGAGTCCCCAGCCCCCACTCCCAACCCGTCCCCTCGCCATACAGCCACCACCCTCAACCCCTCCCCTCCCCTCGCCATACAGCCACAGAGTTAAACCAGAACCACTGAAGAGATCATCTTAAAGGTCAGAGGTAAGTACAGCATTGAGGGACATCTGGCACCAGAGAACACAGCATTTATGTAATTCCCCTGTTGGTGAATGGAACAGTTTGTTGTTTGTTCAAGACGTCTGGAGATCATCCTCCAGAAATGGCTTCAAGAAGTAGGTAGTATACATACAGAGAGAAGTGCAGGAGAAGATGGAAGATGTTAAGAGATAAGGGCCGAGACAGGCAAAAATGTTCCATCCGTGACTACCAGTTCTGGAGGTGGGGTGATTTGAGGTTGAACCCCGCTTTCAAGAGTATTTCATTTAGATCACGGCTGCTAGTATTATTGCAGGGAAAAAGCCTGCAACACCAGGTGGCTATGTATTGTGGTGAAACCTGCGAGCAACGCCTGGAACTAGCGAACCATGGGTGGTGCTGCATTGAAATTCAGTGTAGCATTGCACCCAAACCTTACTGCGTGTAGAACAGTTCTCTACTGCAGACAAAGTTGCTGTGCCCCTGGCAGGATTTGAACCACAGACCTCTTGATCTGAAGCCAAACGCATTAACCACTGCGCTATCCCGCCCCTCCCGGATGTCCTGTTCCAATACATACTAGAGATGTTTGGAATTGAACATTAAGGCAGACTAATGCTTAGTCAAACAAATATGTTTTCTCCTCATCAACCAACAACATTTTATAAACATTTCAAATAGTTATATAAAATGAAACCCTAAAGATGCCTTGAGGAATCTAGACTTGCTATGATTTTCTAGACTGGACTGGTCATCATTTTAATATTTTGCTCTAGTGTCTGGAGAACAGATAACTATTTAGTGAATCTCTTGTAGAGATGCAGTGTCTTACCTAGAACCAAAATTAGAGGGGGATTTATCACTTCATGCAGAAAAGAGGGGCGATTTTGAAAAAAATAGAAGAGGAATAGTATTGCTTTCAAAGGTAGGGATAAAATTAACAATGTGCGACAGTCCCCAGTCTGATTTTTTTAATAAGGGTGTATTTTAATTAGTGTACATTTTTAGCATGTGCAGAGCAGCCTTAATTGGACGCCAGAGATGTTTATAAGTACAAGGGCTTTATGTATCAGAAATTCTAAACATTTAGTTGGATATCTGTGATAATAAAGTGGTATAAACTTGTCCCTTGACTTTGTGTATAATGGACAAATTAATAGAGTATGGTATTCATCTTCAAGACCATCCCCACAAAATGAGCACATTGCCTCGATTATTGTACTTTTATAAGTAGAAGGGCTTCATGTTTAAGAAATTCGAAACAATACACACAGAAAACATTACGAGCAATGTTACAAGTCTTCTCAGCTACACAATGAGGTGATTAAAATCAATATTAAGTAATTATCATGATGAAACAGCTGCCACTTTAACAATCAAAGTCGTTAAGATATCCTTATCTTTCTCAATAACTCTTTCATGGACAATTAACTTCATAATCGAACAGCATGATCTTCTAATACTTTGAATTATTGATTATATAAAAATAATATTCTTTATTAATTAAAAAATAATAGTCTAATTTACTAGATATAGAGAGATGATTTTGTATTACACTAAATTATTAATTTCATAATATTCTATATTAATATTTAAAGAAATTGATACAACTTTCCAACTGAATACATAACAATTAAGATTTTGTCATCATGGCGTCTTGGATCATTAATTTCATAAAATTATATTTCATATCGATATTTCAAAAGAAAATTATCTGACACGTTGGTTGACATTGTAGAATCTACCAATTTAGAATCCTTTAATTATTACATTTATAATAGCATTTGTAATTGGGACCTTTGCTATTTTAGCATTTCAATATCCATGCTTATCCATGACCTTACCCTTTGCCATTGAAGGGGGGGGGGGGGGGGGGGGGGGGGGGGGGGGGTTGGATTTCACACATTGAAAAGGGGGAGGGGGGCCTTAACCAAGGGGGTACCTAAAATATACTTGATAAATCTTTCATGGGGGGTGGGGGGTGGGTTGGTCTCGGTCCACTACTGTATGTCTTACACAGTATGAATGGAGGGGTTGGAGGAGGGCTGTTCGGCAAGAGAGGAGGGCTGTTCAGCAAGAGAGGAGGGCTGTTCAGCAAGAGAGGAGGGCTGTTCGGCAAGAGAGGAGGGCTGTTTGGCAAGAGAGGAGGGCTGTTCAGCAAGAGAGGAGGGCTGTTCAGCAAGAGGGGAGGGCTGTTCAGCAAGAGGGGAGGGCATAGTTTACAAGTAAATACTGGGTTCCTCAAACCCTTTATTCTCAGAAACCACTTCCATTTAAAAACAATTGATTTTTTAAAAATATATAATGTTTTGAAGACCAGGTAAGAGTCTACCATGCTATGTCAACATGCCAATGTTCAGCAAGTAAATAATGGATCAGGCGGTTCAGGTTGAGTGAGGTTCAACTGCCTGTCAGTCGCGCTTCAATGAATCTCACCTTATGGATGAGGTCCAGTGAGAACCACTGGCAAGTAGCAGACTGTCAAACAGTCTCCGATCATTATTTCTTACAAATTTATACCTGAGCCTGTCTTTCTGATACTTTCCTGTTATATAAATAGAGGATATTCTATCTAAATCCTTGATTTTTCCTTTTTACCGTGTTTATTTCATCGTATGAGAGACAAAAGTAGATATTTCAAAAGTGGCGTCTCTTTTCTAAATCACAAGATGAGATAAACATGGTATTTGTTTGGGGAAAAAATAAATAATTATATTTAATATATGATTATATCTGGTTTTTATGTTGAAATGGAGTGATTTCATTGATAAACTGACAGCCTTCACAAGCTCACACTATGACGTCATAACACTGTCCTACTGACGTCACATGGCGAGAAACAAAGAAGAGTGAAGTGATGATAAAGGTTATCATCACTGTAGCTGGATAGAGGGTTTATTTAACCGAGTATCCAAATTATATAACAGTTAAATATCCACTACATACTATAAAACAAAACATGCTCTTGTCGTCACCAAGGCTTTTGCAACAATCTCAATAATGTTAATATGATAAGTTAAGTTAGAAATATAGAAACCAGACTTGACCTCTCTCGAATGTCACTCCTAATCTCTGTGTAACAAACACACTGCATAATAAGCCCTGTATAGCCTTATCTCCGGGATAAGTATAAGATAAGGACATGCAGACAGCCAATCAGATTTCCCTGGGACTGATAAATATCTGATAAATATCTGATAAATATCTGATAAATATTTATCACCTGATAAGATAGCTAACTGATCTCTCAGTTTGTTTATAATACTAGCAAGAAGTCTGTGATAAACATTGGAACTTTTTAATTTACAATACATTCATTTCAGAACTCTTTTTACTGACTAAGAAGTATTAATTAGCCATTGGTTACACTTATTTTCCTTTTCCCAGAGTACTTTATTTCAGTTAGAAGGGCTACAGTGCCTTTACATTCATTGACCACATTGTCAAAAGGGAAAATCAACAGATTTACAATAATAAATATGTCATCTTTTGCTCCATTTTGACTTTACAATACCGGCTGAAATGATGCTAACATTTTGAAACCAGATCTTGCAGCACTGAACAAACTATTTTTTACCAAAGATCTCTTCAAGAAGCAATCATACTCTCAGAAGAGGGTGAAATATAAGTAATATACATCCCATGGCACATTTCCTACCAGTGTAAACATCTTTTGTCCAATGGGTGCAGATCACGATACTGGGTTGGTAATTTACATCCCAAAACTCGCATCATACCGGTGTAAACATCTTTTGTCCAATTCTTGTAACTGCTTATCAGCTACTGTTGAATGATCTATGGATGGTTCAGATAATTAAATATACGTCTGAAGGTAAATTCTCAACAGTAATGAGTAACCTTGGTCTTCACAGTGTCAACTTTCGAAATGCAAGGCATAACTCTTGCCAGTCCATTACTGGCTGATTTAGGCTTTGCAGTATTTCCTTTAGGTCTCCGTACTAGGAAATCCGGGCCCACTATGCATTTCAGGTGCAGCAATCCACTATCTTGGCACAACAAACCGAGTGAAATACTGCAAGGCTTAAATCAGCCAGTAATGCAGACTGGCAAGAGTTAAGCCTTGCCTTTGGAAGTTGACAAGTGTAAGAGTGTCATAATACACTGATGCATTGTTTGTTGTAATTGTAGTCAATAGAAATACAACTGTAAAAAACGTTCATGAAAGTTATATACATATATCAATTCTTATTTATATTTTGTGTTAAATATTGGACAGGAACATTAACTTACACAACGAGATAAGCATTCGTATCAACCATGCTTAAAATACAACTACGATCTTCTCATATTACATCTCCTGCAAGCTACAGATATAATTTGTTACTTTTTTAAATCAAACTTATTACTGATAAGCTCATATTCTAAATTTGAGTATCAAACTTAAATTATCTTTCTTGCTGTATATTAACTTTATATTATTAGATTCATTGTATGTTATCCTTATATTATTACACGTAACATGCGTTATCTCACTTTTGAAGAACGCTATTGTACTCAAGTATAATAATCTTCAACTTTCATGATTATACAACCAGAAATATGTCAGATATAAATGTCATTTAGATAGTGAACAAATGCATCATGTTCGGTTTTATAAGTGCCCTATTATTGGAAAATGAAATGTATTTGTTACTTTTTACAAAATTAAATAAAAGAAATGTACATACTTATCAGAACATTTCACATAAGAATTTAGTTTAAAATAGAAAAATATCTTTGATAGGTAGTTAGGTACAAGGAAATGGATTAACTTAAATGTTATCAGACAAATACAAAAGTGACAAGAAATGCTAACTTTTGATTGGTCAAATTTTTTTAAAATTCAAATACTCACAAAAAAACTTTTCTTGTTTATCGAAACATATTTGTTTTTCATTTTGCAACAATTTGCAAAAAGATTAATAATTCATGTAAAAATGTCTGATGAAGGATGCCAAACTCTTTTAACTTTACAACAACTTAGTTCAGCATTCTGGCATTGGTTTATAAGTCGATGGTTAGACCCCAACCCCAACCCCAACCCCACAACCCAAACCCCCGTAACTACCTATGCTCATAATCTTCAGTAGTTCCATCATAACATCGGTGGAGATGTTCTCTTCCCACAGATTCTACTCCCTTCAGATTTTCGTTCCTAGTCTCTGTTTTCCTGTGAGGAATTTATCATTTCTCACAAAATCTCCCTATAGTGGCAAAAAAGGATATAACATATAATATCCTTGTCTTTTATCCATTGAAATCACATTTAACATCGGTTACATCCATTTTATCAATATATATATTTAAAAGATCTCAGCCTTTGACTGTAAAGGGTCTTGCTTATTATGCATACATTCTTCTAATATGTCTGATGTAAATAACACAAATAAACTATTTTTGTTTTTTTGTCTCTGATTTGGTATTCCTTTTTAATCAGCATGTTTATGATCAATATAATATTTTGAGAAACACATTAAACAAGAAGAAATTCATGTTACGATTTTGTTTCCCAAAATATCATTATGACGTGTTATTGGCAAATATCATCTTTACAACGGTGATGCTAATGGACAATACAATTCAAATGCAACCAATCAGCACTCTCCATTTCCAGCCGAGAACAGAGGTTTGGATGGGAAATAGTACCGAGTGAGAGAACAGCTCCGCTGAAAATCGTTTGTTAAATCTCCGTACTCATCATCATCAAGGGAAATAGTAAGAGTAAAGTCTATGGGAAGAGAATGAGCTGGGGACTGAACATATAAAGGTTTGTGACTGACCGGGCAATCATAACAAATGCAAAGGAATTTTAAATAACAAATGCTTACATTCCAGCTATTACTGGATGACTGCATTCTTACTCTCACTAACCATACAGATTTGCTACAGGCAAGGGGCTTTACTAGCGCAAGTTGTAAGCAAATATTTGTCCCGAGGCTTTTTTTCCAAAAAGAACAATGACATTTTTTCTTAATTTGGCAAGCAAGTGCCGAGTTTGAGTATCTGTTAAGATATCTTTAAACACCTGTAATGTTTAACGAGCTAAATACATGGCTTGTAAATATCACACCTGACGAGGAGTCCTCTTTGATGTGGAATCAATGGGGCAGGTGAAAACAATGAAGATGGTTTTATATTTGTTTCTCTCCACCAATAGAAAGACCCTTGAATGAACTGGAAATAGTCACAATGAGAAGAAAAGAAAAGGGAACTATCTCCAAAATTTGAAAAATGAACTTAAAAAGCCGTGGCAATGTCCTGGATTTAGATATATGAGCTTTTCAGTCTGATTAGAGACTTGCTTCGGCTGTTCATGAAATGAATATGGATAAGAAACTTTTCTAGATCTGCATCAAGATTGGTGGGCTTAATTGATCTTTTAATTAATTTTTCTTCAATATATATAAATTTTAGAATGTAGCATGTTAGTCCTGCTCCATGTAATAATATGGAACACTAAATACGGATGTAAGTATTCATAACTATAGAAGATGATATCATACACATGGGAGAGACAGACGACCATCTTGGATTCCAAAATCTGCCTGAATGGCTAAACTGGTTCCCAGACTCAGTTACTCTTTATAAAATGTGTAGACTGATCCCAGTTTCCATTATTAGCACTTATTAGCCTACCGTTTCACACCTATGTATGTTATATAGATGTTATGTATACTTATTCTAATGTAAAGTTTGGCTCCTTTGAAACTAAGAGCCCTCATTCGGAAAATATAACATAACTGAATATTAAAAAAAACAGCAAGACCAAAAAAGGAACATTAAGAATAAAACTATCATTTTGATTAAAGATACATTTTATAGAGTAAAATCTAGTGTAAGCAACTGCAGAATACAATACTGCTTTGTTACAATCTAATGACATCATCAGGATAAGGTATGTTAACAATGTGTATGTTCTGTCACTTGCCATCAAAGTAGTTATACACTCATGAACTCTTCTCCCGCAAACCCTGAATCCAAATAAAACGAAAGCAAGCCCATATCAAATTTAAGTTACCACACTCAGTAATCAGAAATATAGAAACACAGAAGTTTTCAAAATCTTGTCTGTTACCTCGTTGCATATTTAATATTTGCCTATTAAAACACTTGAACACTTGTTTTATGTAATCTTCTGGACCGTTGAGGACAAGCAGTTAACATTTTTACAGTACCTTTCATTTTGAATATTTATACCATTATCATAATGAAAGTTTGATGTTCATAACATGTGCCTTGTTTGTGGATAATGTATGTATCAGTATTACATTGTGTGATACATTCTCATAAATATGTGTGTATAATTATTAGATAGTGTTGTTAAATGTTCTTATATGCATTTATAAGTATGACATTATTTGAAAGATTAACATAACCATGTATGAGTACCGTAAGTGTTATATTGAGATCAATGTTCTAATATGTATGTGTAAGTATAAGTGTTACACTGTGATCAATGTTCTAATATGTATATATAAGTGTCACATTGTGATCAATGTTCTAATATGTATGTGTATGTGTAAGTATTACATTGAGATCAATGTTCTAATATGTATGTATAAGTGATACATTGAGATCAATGTTCTAATATGTATGTTTAAGTGTTACATTGTGATCAATGTTCTAATATTTATGTGAAAGTGTTACATTGTGATCAATGTTCTAATACGTATGTATAAGTGTTACATTTAAGAGTGCTAGATACTCTTATGTATGTATTTATAAATACATGAGAAGTGGAACAAAATCCTCAATCACTATTCCTAAAACAAAATTCTTTGTTAATACGCACAGGGGTTTTACAGTGATGTCAAAGTAAATCACAATTTCAAATTCAAACACATGTTTTCTCACAACAACTCCTCACATTTTACACCCAAGTTGAAATTCTATCCTTATCAAGCTAACAATGCCACTCCCTCTGGATTTCAAGTCCATTAATTTCACTCAAGGGGGGGCATTTTAATCCCAGAGGACCGAGAAGTTAATGAGGACTTAAATCTTAAATTCTTTCTTGACCCTTGACATGGCAGGTTCAAAGTTAAGGTACTGATGGATTTATGTTGCCCTCTCTGTGCTTGACTGACTGTAAGGTTCTGAAAATGTTGTTTCTGTAGAGGTTTAATAACAATTTAACATTTTTCAAAACAATGTCTTCAAAGGTATAGGTCATATATGGACAAATTAAGTTAGGGATATTAGATATTTAAGATCAATATTATGTCAAAAAAAAATAAACAGGAGCTTCTGAGAATTCTTCATTACAAAACCAAATTCTGTCTTGACATAGACTTGCCTGGGAAATTATCTCATTTTCAGGGTCTGGACTAATTTTTAAGATGAAATGTGAAATCCCGTGAGAACATATTCCCATTCAAACTAAGGTTTAGAGGACTGCCAGACATGTTAAGTTTTCTAAGCCTGTGAAGTTGGGAAAGGCCAAGTCAAATCTCATGTGAAAAGCTGCACCCTTGCTGTGTGGCCAGATACATGAGGTATGGAGTGGCTAGCGGATTATTGTTTGAATTGTTGTGAGAGAATTATGCGAGTGAAACACTACTTTTAAGCTCGTCAAACCTTCAGACACAAATATGTCGCATTCACAATGTACATGAGTCTGTCTCCCTTTTCTTTCGATATCAAAGTTGTTGTAGGAGAAATGTAAAAAAATGTGAAATACTTTTGATGAAAATTGTCTGAGACAATGTCATAAAAAAACATTTGTTCGTGACCACCAAAACATAAAATTCAACATGACCCGATGAATTTCTTTGTCTTACTCAAAGGAACTGCTTAAAAGTTCTAAAAAAAATAGTTTTTCATTTTCCTTTGAGAAATTGTCAGTATACTCCGGAAATAGACATTTAACTTATGAATTATTTTTTTTTTAAATCTGCCCGAAAAAATAATTTCTGGGGAAAATTGTTGAGCATTTATTGTGTGTAGCTTTTTATTCTTTGGTAAAAATACTATTTTTTTACGATGCAATAATAATGGTATTTTAAGTTTTATTAGAAATATATATAAATATTGAAAATATTCACAATCAAATAAGTTTTCCATAAATACAAGTGCATGAATATTGTTTAGGTTATCACAGATATTCCAATAAAGTAATTCTCCTTTTATACAAGTATTTTACAATTTTAATTTCAGTAATCATAAAATATAAGTATATATTCAATCAATATAATATGCTTATCAATATATAAATACACATTATTTACTTGACTGTTCAAATCGATACGGTGCCATATGCCGATTTACATCTGTTTGACGAAATGCATATGACCCAATTACTTTAATCTAAAATTAGATCAGTTATAATCACATTACGGGACAAAAGCCATTCGAATGTTGAACATTACACGAAATCAAGGCACATTACAAGGTGAAGGGGGGAGAACAAAGCCTCTTAATTAGAAATACGATACGTTTGAATCATAAAGACCCTAACTGACCACTCCTTGCTCACTGATTCACGATTTGACGACATTCAGGATACACCTGTATACCTGGCCTGGACAGGTAAGTATTTAGATAAGTATAGCATAACGCAGACACGGAACTGAATAACTAAACGTACATGGTATACAAGGCAAACACAACGAACGTGGAATAAAGCGAGCATCGAATAATAACACCAGCCTAACATATTTGGAGGTGCGGTGACATTTTAGACCCCCTTTTGAAGTTGACAGCTTGGCGTACCGTGACCCCGTCTCGGTCAAACTACCAATTGTTTCTTGTAAAATACAGGAATGCATTATTTGCAAAAATATACAAAATAAAATTGATTAGCTTCGGAAGTTAACATTTTCAAAGTGATAAAGTGCACAAAAGTTACAAAGATCCAAAATTACGTGTCACAAAATCTACCTCAAGTTTGAAAGGGCCAGCCTATTGTTCTGTATCGCTACGCTGATGCCGTGTCGTTCAAATACAAACAGAAACACAAACCTGTTCCGTCCCGATATCACACTTACCTATAATAAAAAACAAAACGGTAAGTAATTCCCCTGAATGCCGCGGTATCCGTCCCATGGTTTTAGAAGTCTTTGCTAATAATTTCCACATCCAAACGATTCACAGATGTGACGTCGCCTTATCCTGCTGTAGTGTAACCCGTCGCTCTACCAAGCCGCCATGAGTCATTTCATCCCACAATGCTTTGCGTGACCCACTTTCCCAGCGCACCTGTAATCAACAAGGGTCACGTGACTACTACAGTGGTTGGCCCGTCCTCAACTTGAGATATACACAACTTTAGATAAGTAAAATGTACACTATGGAAAACTTGTGTGGACCAATTCGGGGCAGAACTGATTTGAATCTGGCCACTACCTGCCCTTTGTCCTTTTTTTAAAAAAAATGGCGACACAATTGATTATATTTGTTTCAGCGACATGAATTATGATTTGAAGAGGATTTTTGAAAAGGTTATGCATGGCTTGTTTGTATATACGTAATGGTTGAGTGAATATGTCAGCGTTTGTTTCGTAATATGAACTTACAACTGATGCATCCGTTTGGGTGAATGGTTAACCCCTTTTCTTCTTCTCTTCATTCAATTAATTAATTAATTATTTTTCAAATTTGTTACAAACAAAATTACGTATCTCTGTTACGATTAGAAATAATACAAACCGAATCCAAATTTTATGAAAAATAAAACTAGATTTAAGTTTAAACCATTGAACAGTATATTTACTTATTTCTTAAATGTTATTTTTATGTTTTCATTTATTCATTCGTCTCTCACGGAGAAATTATTTGTTGTTCATCTCTTGTACGTAAAACTATTACCTCAAGAACTCGAATCGATATCGCCATTAAAGAGACTGTGTACATTTGCTTCACAAGAGAGAAGACATTTGAAGATACAGCTGCAGGTGGTTTATCACAAGAAGCCATCTTTTATATAGATCATATATATCACGAATCCTGTAACCAAATCAGAAATCTTTAAATCAGTACATCAATTTATAATCGAATCTTGACGATTCGCTTTTTAAAAAAACATACTCTTAAATTATGATACTTACTGCAAATTTCGTAAATGTATCATCGTGTCCTAATGCTATACTGACTTAATACGTTCACAATATTTGTTTAAATTTATATCATATTCGTTATTAATGAGTATTTTCCTAGTCCTTGTGTCTCATACAGCTATGTATATCAATCCAATTCATGTATTTTTTAATGAAAATATCTGTTTAAAACATACCTTTATTACCTACGAGGGCAATCATATCGGGGTTCATATTTTTCATACGATGCCCTAGGGCAACATATCACTTTGTCATGGTGACGTGACGTCATAAACAATGCTATGACGTCACTTTCGTCTATGACGTTGCGTTCTAAATGCGTGACGGCGGGTCGCCAGCCTATGGTTGAAAGTGGATTTTAGCGTGTTTTCGTTAATATTACGACTTCGGTAATAAACAGAATATTTTATTCGTGTCTATGTCATACTTTGTTTACGACACTCGTGCCTGAATATCGGTATATCCCTCGCTCTCGCTCGGGAAATACTAATATTCAGGCACTCGAATCGTAAACATAGTATGACATAGACACTCATATAATATCCTCTATGTATATTTACATGTCACGTACAATACTATGATGATGATGATGAGTATATTCCTTGTTATGCTATTTCAAATATATATAAATATATATATAATGTCTACTGGATCGGTCTTCATAGAAGCCATACTGAACGTGTTGACCAATCCAGTTCATGTATCTTTCAGGAAATAAATCTGTTCATATCCTACCCGTACAGTAAGACACGAATACAATGATCTGCTAACAGGCCGGTGAAAATTAACACGGTCAAGTGCGTGACGCAACCATAACTTTCCTCCTGTCGTCGACTTCCTCTCTCCTTAATTAAAATATTGTCACGAATGATAAACTTTTAAAGTAATTGCCGTGTTATATTTATAATAACCTAAACGTCCATTTCCCTTCCGTGTGGTAGATTTGTTTACCTTATGTGTAAACTGGTTTATAAATCAAACATTATGATATAATATCGACACAGTTTTCCTCAGTTATTAGAGATGTAATACTTTACGCTAAAGTTATAAAACGTTGTGGAATGCAGTTAACTGTCAAATCGTGAAAATTACTTTCATTCATGTCAAATAAACCTAATCATGTCAAATATTACCAGTACCATCATCCTTCCCCTTTATGATATGTACTCTAAAAGTTGATTAGGGAAATGCTGCATTAAGACGTTCTTCAGTTGCTACTCTCTCCAGATGTCCGATCCTCTGAAGGGAGTAACCTCTGTTGGAAGAGAATGTATTTAAGAAAGTATCTATCCTTTTATGTATGTTAAATTTGTCTCAAATGTAGCTAAATTCTCAATTTTAGTCATGACAAATTAAGTAAATCATAAAAAAATATGTATTTCTAATATCATATTTTATATTAATGCTTTAGATCTCGTTACTGTCTGTTCACGTATGTAATTATCAATTTTCCGCCAAAACAAATTATAAGTTAAATCACCTGTCAAAAATGTTCCAAGTTAGTCATATTAAACCTCAAGATAAATGATATACCTCGACTTATCTTGGCTTATTATGAGACATTAATGACAGCCCAGCGGCGATAGAAGAGAACTCGTCAGCTATCGGTGATTAAGGACGTTAACATCCCATCTATGTGCTAAGGTGAAGTGTTGGGTGATCGAAATTACAGGAATTTATTAATCATAAAAGTCATACAATGTAATCAATGAAATATTATACTATATCATCAGTAAATAACAGTTTTATTAGAGATGTATTATTAGTGGTTACTATGAAAGTATTATACTTGCATAGTATAAGAAAACAATTATTTACAATGGAGACAAGTTTGGATTTGAAAGATTTGCTGTATCAGTGAATACAAGGTTTTTCTTAGAATCAGGTAGCTATTTGTTTTTAAAATGGAAAATGAAAAATGAAAAAAATAAATAATAAGGAGCCTCTGAATTGTATAATCTTTGAGTTGACAACGATTGACCATATGCATCTCTCCATTTCTGAACAATATATAGAGAACAATAGGGTGACTAACACATGTTATTAAAAACAAAATAATATATTTTATTTCCCAGGGACTTGGACCTATGTTTAACGGTTGGAAACCGGCTCGTTATGTGGACGTATTACTCAACTAATCCTCTAATCCCAACACTTGTGTCCAGTCTCCCCCCTGATAATCTGATGAACTCACATAGGTAACTGTGTATGTATGTGTGACTCCCTCCAACCAGGAAATAGCCCCAGGTAGAAACCAGCACGTGGCCAGGCGAATGTAAACAGCCAAGAGACACGCTATGCTAATTTCTCCCTACAACCTGTGGAGGCCCCGCTAATGTTGTTTTATTGGCGAACGCTGCATGCAAATGTACATCGCTTGTTTATGCGTTGAGCTCTTTAAGCTTTTGAAATGTACATGCACGCGATCTTCATGTTAACATGTACTACCTATACTGGCCTGACTGACTTGATCTCTTGTACTACAGGTACTTGTGTGTAGAATGAATACAATAGTTTTGGATATACAACTTCTTTATTATACATAGGCGACATTTCCACATAGGTTCTAATGTGGTTTCCATGCAAGTGATACGTTGAGAGGGACTGTGGATGTGTATACATGTGATGTTTATATCATCACTTGTGTATATATTTAAAGGGACGCCGGGTTGAGGATAAAATGAGATCAAATTTATCTACCTACATGTATGCTGATTAACATGCCTCATACAATGAAGGCAAGACTTAGTGGTAATAAAATAACTCTGTAAACAATTAAGTGAAGCGTAATTCGTTAGCTTAAACTCAAACTCTTTATTCTCGGAAACCACTCTCGGTGGTACAAGAGATACAGTTTATACTAATGTTACATAAAACATAAAGCAAGATGGCAGGGTATAATTATTCACATACAATATATAGGATGTAATTTCAGAATGCAGCTGAATTACAGTTGACACAAAATAATTTGTATGTCTTTTTCACATTTCTATCAATAATATAAAGATACGCAGACACGCTAATCAGTATCCGTAGATAAATCTGATCTCATTTTTATCCTCGACGATTGGTCCCTTTAAACATGTAATTTTAAATTGCAATATAATTGCAACATGGACTCTGGATGCTTATTTTTCATGGATATTGTACATATGTTAACCGACCGGTCTAGTGTATGTCATTTCTATGAAGTTACTGAAATATACTAAGAAATCTAATGTATACATCTTAATGACCTCTGTCGGACAGTAGTCAGATCTCAATGTATAGGTACGAGGCTTAAAGGGACACTGCGTCGAGGATAAAAATGAGTCTCATCTTTATCTCACGAAGCTGATTAGAGTGTCTGCTAACGAGTTACGCTTCACTTCACTGTCCCTACATGCAGTAGCTTTTATAACCAATTACGTCAATTGTCTGAAATTCGGTGTCTGTGACTTGTTAGCAGACATGTTAATCAGCATAGGTAGATACACATGATCTGATTTTTATTCTCGACGCGGTGTCCCTTTAAACTTAAATCAACACATATGCTATTTCGTCACGTGTCAAAGCCATTTAAAATCTTATAAAACATTTTATGTCACTTTACATATATAACTTATATCTAATGCACACTTGTGTGCACCAACACGTGCGTACTCTTCGTGTAACTTCTCAACATGTCCGGCTGCAATGAAACGTAAACACACTTCTTCACGTGTTTAGTCCTTATTCATATACAGCAGCATGGTTCGTGTGTTCGTTTGCAATAAAATATACACGAAGGGTTTAGTTTATTTTCCTAGTTGCAATGTGCAACGTATGTATACGTGTTCGAATGAACTTTGGACCGAAAAATGTAATCATGTATAGCATAAACTTGATTGAAAGCTACATGCATACATTTTTTTTATGTCAAATAAAAGCTGCCAGTTTAGATAGTCTAGAAAGCTCTGAAAAGGAATATATCTCAGAGGCCCCCTTTTATGAGTTTATTTTCATTTTATGCCCCGAATCTTAGATTCAGGGTCATGAGGATGTATATTGTTTTTCACCTTTGCTTCCTCCCGAAAAACGTTAACCTGGGTCATAACTTTTGATCGGT
Source organism: Gibbula magus (assembly GCA_936450465.1). Classification (NCBI taxonomy): domain Eukaryota; kingdom Metazoa; phylum Mollusca; class Gastropoda; order Trochida; family Trochidae; genus Gibbula; species Gibbula magus. The sequence continues at coordinate 15,027,090 of OW388298.1, read as the reverse complement.
TAGAGATAGACCCTTTGATACTTCACTTGTGCATCCATGGTGATGAAACCTTTCAGATGCGATCATAATTTTGACCTTGTGGCCTCGACCTTGCCACCCATTGCATTCTCCCACAACTTGTATGTATACCTAACCATAGTAATTCGCATGGGGTATATGTTCCTATCTTCGATATTTTAATTCCAATTATGTTTATATCCAGGGACATTAATGTTTAACAAACACATTTTGTTTTTAATAATTTGTTCTTTTTCTTCTGTAATATTCATTCAAAGACTATAAACGTATGTCTTAAGAAGTCATCTTAATATATGTGGCTCCAATGTCATGCACGTGCCAAGGAACATATTGTTATAGACTCAAATGCGGTTTTCATGAACATATCCATGAACGGAATCTACATAAAGATTTGTCTACAGTGCTATAATCTCATACACATTTTAATTGCATAAAGCACTTTGCTTTACATAAACCAGTGACTCTCATCAGAGAGATCAGATGTAAGGTGTGTGTATATATATATATATATATATATATATATATATATATATATATATATATATATATATATATATATATATATATATATATATACACCGGGATATCCCTCTGCAAATATATAAGAACTCTATTAACTGAAATAACGATATGAGCTGATCTTGTTATATTTACAACCATTGTAAAATGAATCGTTGTTCTTGTAAACTCATTATCTATTTGGAAGTAAATCGTTTTCCATGCAGAGTGCATTTTTATGAGATTTCTAAGTTAACCAAATACTCCTAATGCTTATTTCATGCTCAACAATGGCTAAAGAAAGTCTTTTTACATATCCTTATGTGCTACAAAAGAGTTACATTTAGTATAATGGATTTCTGCTGTACAACTTGTATCACATCAAGATACACATGCTGACATACCGGACACGCATGTCGAATAATAAAGTATCCTTATCATCTTACGACTATAATGGGCTAGTTTTACGCCAACTTCCAAACGCAAGGCATAACTCTTGCCAGCCTGCATTACTGGCTGATTTAACCCTTGCGGTATTTCCCTCGCTTTGTTGTGTCAAGATAGTGAATTGCTGCACCAGAAATGCATAGCGGGCCTTGATTTCTAAACACAGATTTCTTAAGGAAATATTGCAAGGCCTAAATCAGCCAGTAATGCAGACTGGCAAGAGTTATGCCTTGCTTTGGGAAGTTGGTTTTACGCTGGTTTTAGTTTAAACAATCTTGTCCATTTTGGACATGATAATAGTTTGCATATAATTACACTTAAATGTGGCAAAGGCAACATGCAAAGCCTAACGTCTTCTTGAACAATGTCATTGACATATATTATCTTCAAAAGTGCCTGTTTCCATTTTTTAAATCTTAAAAAATTATGATTTAATTAACATTTTTTCAGTGTTCATATGTTCAGTGCTTAACAAAAGCAGTAGTTTTATACCATATCAATGTTAATAAACATACCGTAATCTTCTTTAACCCCGACGTTTTGACTGTGTTTTAAATTACTATACATGAACCTAAAGTTTATAAGTGTCATTGTACACACATGGACATGTCTGTATGTTTGTAGATTATATTTATGATAAAGAACATATAACATATCATTATATATATCATTATCTTTATATGCTTCTAAACAGTTGTAATTTGAATTAGGAGATAAACCTACTGTGTTCTTAACTTTTTGTGAGTCTAACGGAGATTCGATACTGATTTTTATCATTCGGAGCCGAACGCGTCAGCGTGAGGCTTCGAATGATAAAAAAAAGGTATCGAATCTACGTTAGACTCACAAAAAGTAAAACCGTAAAGTGAAGATAACTGAGTTACGCATGCTTATTTCAATGACATTGGCCTACAATCTTACGTCACCATGTATCCAAACGCGGTAAATCGCCGTTCAAAAAAATCATGTTCGAACCTCCGTTCGACCATAAAATAAACCAATCAAAAACAAGGATTTTAAAATGTCATGGTAGAATTTTATATAAACTATTTGTAGTCGTACAATCTCTACAGTTTATACAACACAAAATTGTATTATATGGAGTTCAGCTGATCGGACACCTCGACACGCCTGTATGTTTACAATTTATAAATATATAGCACAGTGTACATCAAATACTCCAGTTGATATTCTATGTAAATATACACGATGATATATTGGGTAAATATGTATATATGCGATATGAGCACTACCCGTGTGATATGTAAAACTATTGGTATTAATGCGGCTTATCAGTGCTGATAAGAACATCTGTTGATAAGATTTGACGCATTATAAACATACAGCTGTCAATCAAGTATGACACGTGACATCCGGTCAATATTAGCGTATACTGCATGTTTATGTATTCGATATAAGCAATTGTACATGGGAATTACGAAAATTACGAAGATGTGGTCATTCTCTTCCCACAGAGGTTGCTCCCTTCGTATTTCCGATCATCTGTGAGGAGAGAATGAGATATGTTATGATTTGTGAAAATATCTCTTTTACGTTTCGAAACAATGAAGAGAGATAAATCATACAAGACAAGAAGTTAGGGTTATTGATGGTAAGGTATGATGGATGATGAACTATATAAATATATATATCATATATTGAAATGTTAGGATAGGAAATCTGAAGTGAGTAACCTCTGTGGGAAGAGAATGGTTAAAACTATAAATTCAAAGGAAATTCATAGAAACTCTCAAACGTAAAAAATCTAAGGTGACGATAAGCAACTTATTGGTGGCATAACTATCCATAATTCGATAATTTTGTTTTGTTTCTGTGACAAATTTATGATAATACACAATGGTGTAAATTTATATACGATAACAACGAATTTGAATCATTAGAAATATAGTAAATTTTATTTTATAAATGTTAATCATGATATTTTTAAAAATCAAGTTTGAAAATTAAGAGAAAAATAAGAGAAAATATACAATAATCATTTTCTTTAATATTTAATATACCTATAAACGACGTATCAGGAAAGACGCACCTCCATTAGCATATTCAGAAACAATGTACCGTAGAGATTCGTCGTCGACTATCTATAAATGTTAGGTTTTAGTTTTTACTCAACATTTGAGATGATTCGTGGTCTTTAAAAGTAAATACCGAAGGTAAGACGATACATGCAACCAACAGAGCGTATCACGAGGGAATGCTAACAGATTCACTATAGATAGTGACATGAATAATGTACCCTGAGCTTACCTGGCAGAATGCCTGCAAATGGATCTTTGAATATATTTCTTCAGCCAAAGGGTGTTTATTATAAGTTGATGATGTCGTAACTTCTCGATTTCTTGGAAATACATACATACATACATACTTATAAACATTTGTATAGCGCCAATATCCAGCTAAGCTAAGCTGCTCACAGGCGCTCTGTTTGCCCCCGATCATTGGATGTCACTGTTAACGACACTCTTTGTCAATCTCAGCTCCATTTGGAGAATGCACTTTTGAAGCCACTAGGCGCACCGAGTTAAATCACCATGCTCATCCTAACGAGGTACCCATTCATAGCTGGGTGAACTAAACTGACGGGCAAAACAATGTATATCACACACTTGTTTTCGATTAATTCGATATTTTAAAGAAATGAGATGCATTTGATTATGGCACGATACAATAACACCTTTCGGCAGTAGAATAACTTAATTGGTGACTGTTTTATTTTTTAACTAAAATATCAGTATTTAAAGTAGACAGGGGTAAGAAATGAAAGTGACACAAACATGACCCCTACCATGTTCAGAATGTTGTAAATGTGTGCAGGACGAAGCACATTTATTGATTTTCACACAGAGTATGTGTTATATGTCGATGAACAGTTGTGTTTTATCAAAATTAATTTGGGGGAATTTCAAAATTAAATTTTTTTAATTTTGATAAAAAAAAAAAATTCAAACCTCGTAGAGGTATTCTTTGACTGATTTAATGTTTTGGACTAATTTCACAAACTAGTCCGTTCTTCAATACGACGTCGAAAACTCGAGATAGTTGACTTTGAAAATTATACATATGATAAATACAACTGAGCCATATACTTTCTTTTGCCCGTACGTTTGGACACATAGTCACAGTATTTTGTCCAAGGATACTGCACGTTGCTGTACCTGCAACTAGGTGTCTGCACGTATTCATGTGGCCACCATCTGGTCATTTACCAACGGATTCGTGGGTTCTTTTAAAGGAGCTCTAGAATATTGGTAAAGATTTATATTCTGGTATAATAAAATATACTTTTAAAAACATATTCCCCCGAAAATAATATTGAAAGCCGTGTTTAATTACTAATTACGCGACATAACAACCGCACCGACTGTTGCCTGTGCGCGTATGCATAAGAAGAAGAAGAAAAATATTTTATTTAAGTGTCACACAGCGTACATATACTTCAGACTAGATATTATAAACGGCAAATATAGCACGCCGTCGGGCCAACAATGGTCTATGAGACACTAAAACACATTAACATATAGCTAAAAGCGCATTAAGCGCTAAAATGGTTAAAATATATCACAAATATCAACAGGTTTTTTTATAAAGAGCCTTAAGAGAGGCATATTTGCCGGTAGCCTTCGGCAGGTTTAGACTGTGACGTCAGAGATGCTCTACGGCCCGCCGTAGTCCTAAGCGCAGTGAAAGGGAAAGCATTAGTGTGAATGAAGAATCGGTTGAATACGTATAATTCGGGTAGTTTCGGACTTGATATGGTATATTGTCCAGCGTAGGGGTGCAGTAATTCATCAAAGCCTGAACAGAAGTTTAATTTTTTTTAATTTCCAAGTGAAAAGACGGATGAAGCGCGGCGAAATGTTTGGATAGTGTCAAGAGGAAAGTAGGACCGAAAACCGTCGGAATCTGTCTCCCTATGTTCAGAGCATTTTGAACAATTTTATTATACAGTTTTATAAATAAGTAATAGTTAGTCTAAGAGTACTCGTAATTAACAGTCCTTTATCAGGATATAACTTATAAATGCCTTCTTATAGGCCATGAGCCATGAGCTTAAATTTGGCGTATTGGTACCACTCAGAGGGACCAAAGGTTTTGGTGTTTTTTTATATTCCTTTAGGTGTCTGTATTTAAAAAAAGTATGATGGACATCTCAATTTGGTAGCTTAAACTTAATCCATGTGTCCTACCAGCAGAAGAGTGGATGCTTGGTTTGTGTACTTGTGATAGGAACACATAACTGTCTAGCAAATCAAGTTGAATAAATTTTTTTCCGCAAGGCAAAACTAGTAAAAAGCACACGTAGAAAGTGATTGAAAGTGAAAAAAGACTGCCCTGTTAGTATAAAGGACATTTTTGAAAAGGACAAAAGTTTATGGTTACTGAACACATATATACTTTTAAACAGAGACTCACTGGTTACTTCTGCGGTAATATACAAATAAAGGAAGTGTAATTTGTAGTAACGGATTTTAATAAACTATCATCATATAAGTTGTTGACACGCATGTTATCTACGTGTAGACAATAACTAGTTAATGTACGGCATAATCCACTACTAATTGTGAAATTGTAATGTTACAGTTTGCCAGTCACGTACGAATCTGTATTTCCAACTCTCTCACGGTTGACATCCGACAGTTCATCCTCACTTGATTCCTGGTGTTCCGCTCAATGTTGATTCACAATCGGTTCACACTGATGTTATTTTCATGAGAGATGGGTGAAAATCAACGCTGCCATCGCTATCCGAGGAAGCCATAACAAAACTACGAATGTTGAAAAATGTATACTGCATATTGGTTGCCAGCGTGGGTAAGAGCATCTTTGACGTCATATCACGTGACTGCTGCCAGTCTGATTAACTCTCGGGGATTTCCGGAAAACGACTCGCACCGAAAACGTATTTTCAATGTTTCTACATATAAGTCGCATTTTAATATTTTTTTGGACATACTTTGTCTTAAACAATACTGTTGAAGATGTTAAAATAAAGTTTTTCTCGAATATTCTCCTTTAAGTGCACAGGGTTGTGTACTGTACACTAGGGATTGTGACAACACTGAAAGAGTCCGCACTCAAAGTTGACTCCAAGGTTTTTACACCCGGTCACAGGTGGACTCGAACCCGGCACCTCAAGCTCGCTGGATTGCTAACCTGACGCCTTTGCCGACTCGGCCACCGTTGAGTAAAAAATGAGATTTTATTTTAACTATAATGTAAACATGTTGTAATAAATATATATTTTACTTGAAAGGGGCAGTAGCACGTTTTTTCGTTCAAATAAGTTGATGAAATGTATTTGAGAAATAATGTCACCAATAGTAAAACACCCTTCTCTCTTTGGAAAATCAAGTTAAAAAATTAGTGTACACAGTTAGGTAAAGCCACGGGAATCGTTTTTGTAATTCGAAATAATAAAATATGTTCACAATAAAATCGCCGCCATGCAATGTTTGCTTTATACGCAACACCGTTATTACCACTACGGATTATCGTATTTCCTCTAATAGAACCCGGGCCTCTATTAGAACCCGGGCCTCCAATACAACCCGGGGGGTAAGGGGTGCTGAGGTAAATACAACCCGGGTCTCCAATAGAACCCGGGTCTCTATTAGAACCCGGGCTTTACGTTAACTGAATACCCCGTGTTGCAATATAGTAGTTATATACACTCGTTTTGAGGAGAAATATTGGTGTGGCCATGTGAGATTCAGCATAACAGGTCCATGATAACAAATATCCGTCTTATTCAGTTAATTTTCCTTTTACAATAAGTGACCCCAAGAAGATTATAAACGTCAATTCATGTCTGAAGAGATATAACCAGGCCTCCAATACAACCCGGGTCTCTAATAGGGGTGCTGAATGAAATAGAACCCCGGGGTTGTATTAGAGGAAATACGGATTATTATTGGTTTGTGTAATATGATGTAAGAGTCTCTGCTTCTAACACCACCACAATCGCCGCTGTTGTCGTTGCTGGTCAATAATTTGTTGAAACATATTTCTTTTACTCAACCGCAATAGAAACATCACCACATTTTCAACAGTGTAAAAAACGAAATTCTGCTGCTGGAGAAAGTAAATTCTGAATGGGTTTTTAAAAATATAGGAACATGATTTGTATAGTCAAAGTATGATACTTTTATTTTTATGTCTGTTTAAATACTGTACACTTGGGGTGTTAACTCGTTTTTTTCAAAATGGGCTTTAGCCAGATTGTTTTGCATTTAACTTACAAATTCATAAAATGTAGACATTTCTAAAAAATAAATATAATGTCATAACTAGGATTGACGCGTCAATACTTAGGTCTTCAAGACTTCTGCTTGACCCTCAGCTCCATCTTTGATCGAGGAATGTCGCAAACATTGTTCTGTCAAAACTTCCATTCCTAACATCTTATAATATACTGAGAAACCTCAAAAAATCATAAATTTCATTTTAAATAGAAATGGCGCGAAAACCACGTGACCTACGAATTCGTCATGATTTACTTTTTTCCTTGCATTGTTAAACCCCATCTTTTAAAAAAAGTTTAAAGTCTCTATGTCAATTTGGAAAATTTTCCCCATGTTAAAATTCGAAATCGTGATTTTCTGTCGTTTTTCAGCCTTAATTGTGACCGGAAATGACTGTTCGCGAGCGATTTTATTATTGATACCTAATGACAATATATCGATCTAGTAGCCCTGAAAATTTCATTCAGTTGTAAGGTCGGGAAGATGGAGGAATTCCCCCTTGAAGTAGGTCCAGTTTATCAAGTCGCCCAACTTTGAAAGGTCACTGTGCAAAAAGTATTAGGGATTCGCACAAACAAGAACAAACTTGTTATTCCCCAATGTGTCAGCTATATATAAATTAAGTTTCAGCTCTTAGGTGCTAATATCTTCGGAGTGGTGTTTCCGCAAAGGTACATGGGGTCAGACATTTTGAAAAAGTTAGAAAATCCAAGATGGCGGCTGAACCACGTGACTAACGATTTCACCACGATTTTCTTTTTTGCTCGGAATGTCAATGCGCATGTTTTGAAAAAAGTTCCAAGTCTCTAAGTGTATTTTGAATTTTTTTCCCATGTTAAAAATCGAAATTTAGAATCGAACTGCACCTTTAATGAGGACAGCAATCAAAAATCCGTTCGACCACTTTTCAGATCCCATGGAATTCTACCATCCCTGAAAGTTTCATCAAAATCAGTTGCGACGTTACTTCAGAAATCGGCGAACAAAAAAGTGTGGAAATAATAATAAATATAGTCGCAAGCGACGACAAACGGATTCAGCCGTTTTAATTGTTTTAATTAAGTGTCTAGCATATCTCTAGGAATATTGAGATCCAAAGTTTCGTGTTAAAATCTAACAATTGTGTGACTATATACAATGGTGTGAGCTGTACTTACGTAAATAAATAGACCGGAAGTGGTTGTTTCAGACCTATTTTCAAAAGGGAGAAATTGGCGTACTGGTTAGGTAGAATACCATTTAATAATAATGTTTGAATAAAAGGAAAAGAGAATGAATAGATTTGAAATAGTTTAGAAATGCACGGACAATGAAGATGTAGAACAGGGCTTTGAAGTGTGAGAAACGGCAGAATAAATGTCTGTGGATACGAGACAATGATGTCTCAAATCCGTTACCCTTGGCTGGTTTTAGAATACGCATTGAATGGTTATAATAGGTATACTGTGTGAAAGACTTGCTTAAAACGAGCGCAGTTTCATTGATAAGTTTGTTAATCAATTGCCACATGCGTATTGTATGAATGATGGACAAGGAACTTTTTTGGCGGATGAAAAAACCACCTTGCCTTATATGGAATTAGCGTACTATGACAATAGTAAAATCTTGTTTATGAATGAATGAAGTGTTAATTCGTTGACTCGTGCTACGTTCCTTAATTATTCTCTATTATGTAAAGATAACAAATTGCATACCAATGTCTGTGTGCATTACACCCAATGTTAATCATATAACATATTTGAAGACCCGAAACTATAGTCCGATTTACATGCACAGATCTTTCAAGCATAATCAACCTAGATTTGTCTGTTTCTTTGGCTGATACATGTGCGTTAATCGTGATGCAGTGTCCGGTTTTCGACCAGAACTACTTTTACATATATATCGTCACTATACTGAGTCGACTATCTTCAAATTGGTAATGTTCTGCAACATTCAGTACTTCTCGATACAATAGCACCATATATAACAGGCCTGACCCCCAACAACACAATGTACGCCAAAACGAAAGTGTGAATTTCCTGTTCACACATCAAAATGAAAGTCAAATTTGATGAAGTTATGTTTAAAACTCATTAGTCATATAAATTATCGTGCTAATGGCCCTTTTTTCCCAGTTGATATTGCGTCTCTCTGATGAGATAGTGTTGTCACAGCATCGTAGGATGGTCAAGGGGAAGCAACTCATCCACATGACGCTTCAATAAAATCGTTATCATATCCAACTTGTTCAACTTCAACATTAGGAGTTATTTAATGTTACTTGTTATTCCCCAATGCTTCAGCTGCAGCTAAATCTAAGTTGTAGCGCTTAGATGCAAATATCTTCAAAGTGGTGTAACGATTTGTTTAAGTATAGGCCTATAAGCGTAATAATTATGATTCTCCAATTTAGAGTGAACAACAACTTCCCGTATGGAATGTACCATTCACTCAACCAGTACAGACAAATCCATTTGGCTTACGAAGTCTGACTTGGAAGACATAGACCAACGTGTACATGAAGACACTACATCCTCATCCCACCTGCCATTGGGAACCACCCCCATTGACAATGTGTAGGGTACAACGCAAAAAAAGCTGTTGGATAGGAGTTTAACGTCTGCTTCCACCATTGGCGATTTCGCCGACGGGAAGTTATACTTACTTCAACTTCCAAACGCAAGGCATAACTCTTGCCAGTCTGCATTACTGGCTGATTTAACCCTTGCGGTATTTCCCTCGCTTTGTTGTGTCAAGACAGTGAATATCTGCACCAGAAATGTATAGCGGGCCTGAATTTCTAAACACAGATTTCTTAAGCAAATACTGCAAGGCCTTAAAGGTACATCCATTGTGTTGTTGAGGGTCAAATATGGCAAACGTTATAATTGGTCTTATTTCATCGAGAAGTACCAACTGTTACCGAAAACTACCATTTTAATGATACTCGACTTAGTATATTGACGATATGAAGGTAAAAGATTCGATTTCTGATCGAAAACCGGACAATGCACAGCGTGTGGCGCGCGCCAATGAGTCAAACGTAATTTTGGAATCTTATTTAAACCAGACAAAATAACAAATTTGGGTTGATAATGTTCAATAGTTCATATAACTACTGTGCATGTAAATAGGACGTGCACTTTCGGTTTCTGCACATACATAATGATGTTACTCGATTTTAATTGGATACTAGTAATTATGATATGTTTGCCGATTGGGGATGAATATGCAAGCTGAGTGAATCTGTTTGTATTGTAAACAGCACATATGATGTGTTGGCACGTATTAAAGCCAAATAAAATTTTATGAAACACAATGGATGCACCTTTAATCAGCCAGTAATGGAGACTGGCAAGAGTTATGCCTTGCATTGGGAAGTTGTACTTACTTAAGCTGAAAGCTATAAAACATAAAAACAGATAATTTCAAAGTGTAAGTACACCTCCATAATAAAATATAAAAAGGTGGTGAGTAAATTAAATATTTGAGTCCAAAAGACAGCAAGAATTTTTTAATAATAAATTATAGTAAAGATAAGAAATGAAGAGACATTGCTTGGGGGTTCGGGGTGGGGACTGGGGGGTGGGGGTATACCCCAAACAGAAGGCCCCACGGCTTCAACTGAAACATGGAAAAACACTCAAAAAGCGGATCCAAAACCACCAATTTCACTTAAGGAAAACTTTGATGTTTCGAGCCGTATTACTGACGTCACAGTTTAGCTTAACTGAAAAGGTCGGATCTGGAGCCGGTTTCTGAGCTTGACTTGTGACTTGGTGCATCTAAATCGACTACAGTGTAAATATCGTATGAGTTTTTTTCCAGGATGTATCTCTCAGTTCGCGCAGAATAGCTTTTCACTCGTACTGGTATGATTTAGTACATAGTAGCACGTATATCTGTGGAGAAATTAGAATTTTAAAGGTTTCCGGGAGGCCACGATGAACCGGACATTGTCAATACTGTTGTCCGGTTATTCGAGTTTAAGTAAGAATCTTTTCACTTGAAAATCATCTAATTCAACTAGTGTGCAAATATCATATGAAATCCTTCCAGTATGTATATCTCAGTTCGCGTAGAATACATTTCCACTCGAACTGGCATGACTTAAAGCTTAATAGCCTGTGTATCTTTGGAGAAATAAGAATTTTAAAGAATTCCAGTAAGGCCACGATGAACCAGACAGTGTTGAGACTGGTGTCCGGTTATTCGTGTCTTAGCATGATTCTTTACACTGGCAAAATCTTCTAAATCGACTATTGTATAAATATCATATGAATTTCGAACAGGTTTTACCTCACATTACGCGTAGAATAGATTTTAACTCGAACTGGTATGACTTATTGCTCTGTAAATTGTATATCTTTGGAGAAATAAGAAAATTCGATTTGTTTAAGAACCTAGGTAAACATTCAAAGTTATCATACTTTGAAAGATAATTGTGAAAAAGTTAAAAGGATTTCGCTAATAAGATATGAAACTTGTTGTTCCCCAATGCTTCAGCTGCTTATACATCTAAGTTTCAGCTCTCAGATGCAAATATCTTCGGCGTGGTGTTTCCGCAAAAATGCACAGGGTCAAAACATTTGAAAACATTAAAATTTAAATATGGCGTCGAAACCACTTGACCTACGACTCGGCAATGGTAACATATTTTGCTTGTCTAGTTATTAAGCATCTTTTAAAACAAGTTGCGAGTCTCTAGTATGTCACTGGGATTATTTAGACCCAAATTTAACATGTCAAAATCAGACGAATTTAAAGAAAATCAAGATGGTGGCTAAACCACGTGACCTACGAATTGGTCATGATTTACTGTTTTGCTTGTATTGTTCTTGCGCATCTTTTGCAAAAAGTTTAAAGTCTCTAAGTACATTTAAAAAAAAATTTCTATGTAAAAAGTTTTTCTTTATAATGACCGGAACTGACTGTACGCGAGCGATGTTATTATTGATTCATAAAGACCATAGTACTGTCTCACTCTCCTAAAAAAATCGTTCAATTCGATTGTCAGGTTTTTGAATTATCGCCCCTGAAAGTTCGCGGTTTTCAAAAGTTGCCTGACTTTGAAAGGTCACTGTGAAAAAAGTATTAGGATTTCGCTCAAAAGAGAACAAACTTGTTATTCCCCAATGCTTCAGCTATATGTAAATAAAGTTTCAGCTCTTAGGTGCTAATATCTTCGGAGTGGTGTTTCCGCAAAGGTACATGGGGTCCGAAATTTTGAAAAAGTTAAAAAATCCAAGATGGCGGCTAAACCACGTGACTTACGATTTTACCGCGATTTACTTTTTTGCTCGGATTGTCAATGCGCATCTTTTAAAAAAAGTTCCAAGTCTCTAAGTGCATTTTGAAAATTTTTCCCATGTTAAAAATTGAAATTTGGATTCGAACTGGACCTTTAATGAGTTAATAGATTGGGCCCAAAAGCTTGCTGTGGCGAGTTCCTAGGAAAGGCTACCTGATTGTAAAATTTGGTTGAATTATCTGCAGCCGTTTTGGCTAAATCACTTACACAAGATCCGTGGAATAATAATAATAAATATAGTCGCAAGCGACGACAAACGGATTCAGCAGTTTCAAGTGTTTTAATTAAGTGTCTAGCATATCTCTAGGAATATTGAGATCCAAAGTTTCGTGTTAAAATCTAACAATTGTGTCACTATATACAATGGTTTGAGCTGTACTTACGTAAATAAATTGACCGGAAGTGGTTGTTTCAGACCTATTTTCAAAAGGGAGAAATTGGCGTAGTGGTTAGGTAGAATACCATTTAATAATAATGTTTGAATAAAAGGAAAAGAGAACGAATAGATTTGAAATAGTTTAGAATCGACGGACAATGAAGATGTAGAACAGGGCTTTAAAGTGTGAGAAACGGCAGAATAAATGTCTGTGGATACGAGACAATGATGTCTCAAATCCGTTACCCTTGGCTGGTTTTAGAATACGCATTGAATGGTTACAATAGGTATACTGTGTGAAAGACTTGCTTAAAACGAGCACAGTTTCATTGATAAGTTTGTTAATCAATTGCCGCATGCGTATTGTATGAATGATGGACAAGGAACTCTTTTGGCGGATGAAAAAAACACCTTGCCTTATATGGAATTAGCGTACTATGACAATAGTAAAATCTTGTTTATGAATGAATGAAGTGTTAATTCGTTGACTCGTGCTACGTTCCTTAATAATTCTATATTATGTAAAGATAACAAATTGCATACCAATGTATGTGTGCATTACACTCAATGTGAATCATATAAAATATTTGAAGACCCGAAACTATAGTCCGATTTACATGCACAGATCTTTCAAGAATAATCAACCTAGATTTGTCTGTTTCTTTGGCTGATACATGTGCGTTCATCGTGATGCAGTGTCCGGTTTTCGAGCAGAACTACTTTTACATATATATCGTCACTATACTGAGTCGACTGTCTTCAAATTGGTAATGTTCGGCAACATTCAGTACTTCTCGATACAATAGCACCATATATAACAGGCCTGATCCCCAACAACACAATGTACGCCAAAACGAAAGTGTGAATATCCTGTTCACACATCAAAATGAAAGTCAAATTTGATGAACTTATGTTAAAACTCATTAGTCATATAAATTATCGTGCTAATGGCCCTTTTTTCCAGTTGATATTGCGTCTCTCTGATGAGATAGTGTTGTCACAGCATCGTAGGATGGTCAAGGGGAAGCAACTCATCCACATGACGCTTCAATAAAATCGTTATCATATCCAACTTGTTCAAATGTTCAACTTCAACATTAGGAGTTATTTAATGTTACTTGTTATTCCCCAATGCTTCAGCTGCAGATAAATCTAAGTTGTAGCGCTTAGATGCAAATATCTTCAAAGTGGTGTAACGATTTGTTTAAGTATAGGCCTATTAGCGTAATAATTATGATTCTCCCATTTAGAGTGAACAACAACTACCCGTATAGAATGTACCATTCACTCAACCAGTACAGACAAATCCAGTTGGCTTACGAAGTCTGACTTGGAAGACATAGACCAACATGGAGAAACACTTAAAAAGCGGATCCAAAACCACCAATTTCACTTAAGGAAAACTTTGATGTTTCGAGCCGTATTACTGACGTCACAGTTCAGCTAAACTGAAAAGGTCGGATCTGGAGCCGGTTTCTGAGCTTGACTTGTGACTTGGTGCATCTAAATCGACTACAGTGTAAATATCGTATGAGTTTTTTTCCAGGTTGTATCTCTCAGTTCGCGCAGAATAGCTTTTGACTCGAACTGGTATGATTTAGTACATAGTAGCATGTATATCTGTGGAGAAATTAGAATTTTAAAGGTTTCCGGGAGGCCACGATGAACCGGACATTGTCAATACTGTTGTCCGGTTATTCGAGTTTAAATAAGAGTCTTTTCACTTGAAAATCATCTAATTCAACTAGTGTGTAAATATCATATGAATTCCTTCTAGTATGTATATCTCAGTTCGCGTAGAATACATTTCCACTCGAACTGGCATGACTTAAAGCTTAATAGCATGTGTATCTTTGGAGAAATAAGAATTTTAAAGAATTCCAGTAATGCCACGATGAACCAGACAGTGTTGAGACTGTTGTCCGGTTATTCGTGTCTTAGCATGATTCTTTACACTTGCAAAATCTTCTAAATCGACTATTATATAAATATCATATGAATTTCGAACAGGTTTTACCTCACATTACGTGTAGAATAGATTTTAACTCGAACTGGTATCACTTATTGCTCTGTAAATTGTATATCTTTGGAGAATTAAGAAAATTCGATTTGTTTAAGAACCTAGGTAAACATTCAAAGTTATCATACTTTGAAAGATAATTGTGAAAAAGTTAATAGGATTTCGCTAATAAGATATGAAACTTGTTGTTCCCCAATGCTTCAGCTGCTTATACATCTAAGTTTCAGCTCTCAGATGCAAATATCTTCGGCGTGGTGTTTCCGCAAAAATGCACAGGGTCAAAACATTTGAAAACATTAAAATTTAAATATGGCGTCGAAACCACTTGACCTACGACTCCGCAATGGTAACATATTTTGCTTGTCTAGTTATTAAGCATCTTTTAAAACAAGTTGCGAGTCTCTAGTGTGTCACTGGGACTATTTAGATCCAAATTTAACATGTCAAAATCAGACGAATTTAAAGAAAATCAAGATGGCGGCTAAACCACGTGACCTACGAATTGGTCATGATTTACTTTTTTGCTTGTATTGTTATTGCGCATCTTTTGCAAAAAGTTTAAAGTCTCTAAGTACATTTAAAAAAAAATCCTATGTAAAAAGTTTTTCTTTATTATGACCGGAAATGACTGTACGCGAGCGATTTTATTATTGATTCATAAAGACCATAGTACTGTCTCACTCTCCTGAAAAAATCGTTCAATTCGCTTGTCAGGTTTTTGAATTATCGCCCCTGAAAGTTCGCGGTTTTCAAAAGTTGCCTGACTTTGAAAGGTCACTGTGAAAAAAGTAATAGGATTTCGGACAAAAAAGAACAAACTTGTTATTCCCCAATGCTTCAGCTATATGTAAATAAAGTTTCAGCTCTTAGGTGCTAATATCTTCGGAGTGGTGTTTCCGCAAAGGTACATGGGGTCCGAAAATTTGAAAAAGTTAGAAAATCCAAGATGGCGGCTAAAGCACGTGACTGACGACTTCGTCATGATTTACTTTATTGCTCGCAAGGTCATTACGGATCTTTTGGAAAAAGTTTCAAGTCTCTAGGTACATTTTGAAAATTTTTCCTATGTTAAAAATCGGAATTTGGATTCGAACTGGACCTTTAATGGGTGAACTGTTTGGGCCCAAAAGCTTCGCGGCAAAACTACATAGTAAGGACTATCAGCCCGTAAAGTTTGGTCGTGATAGTTTCATTCCTTCTTGCCAAAGTGGCTGATACAAAATCGGTGCAAATAATAATAATAAAAAAATATAGTCGCAAGCGACGACAAACGGATTCAGCCGTTTTAATTGTTTTAATTAAGTGTCTAGCATATCTCTAGGAATATTGAGATCCAAAGTTTCGTGTTAAAATCTAACAATTGTGTGACTATATACAATGGTGTGAGCTGTACTTACGTAAATAAATAGACCGGAAGTGGTTGTTTCAGACCTATTTTCAAAAGGGAGAAATTGGCGTACTGGTTAGGTAGAATACCATTTAATAATAATGTTTGAATAAAATGAATAGAGAACGAATAGATTTGAAATAGTTTAGAGTCGACGGATAATGAAGATGTAGAACAGGGCTTTAAAGTGTGAGAAACGGCAGAATAAATGTCTGTGGATACGAGACAATGATGTCTCAAATCCGTTACCCTTGGCTGGTTTTAGAATACGCATTGAATGGTTACAATAGGTATACTGTGTGAAAGACTTGCTTAAAACGAGCACAGTTTCATTGATAAGTTTGTTATTCAATTGCCGCATGCGTATTGTATGAATGATGGACAAGGAACTCTTTTGGCGGATGAAAAAAACACATTGCCTTATATGGAATTAGCGTACTATGACAATAGTAAAATCTTGTTTATGAATGAATGAAGTGTTAATTCGTTGACTCGTGCTACGTTCCTTAATAATTCTATATTATGTAAAGATAACAAATTGCATACCAATGTATGTGTGCATTACACTCAATGTGAATCATATAAAATATTTGAAGACCCGAAACTATAGTCCGATTTACATGCACAGATCTTTCAAGAATAATCAACCTAGATTTGTCTGTTTCTTTGGCTGATACATGTGCGTTAATCGTGATGCAGTGTCCGGTTTTCGAGCAGAACTACTTTTACATATATATCGTCACTATACTGAGTCGACTGTCTTCAAATTGGTAATGTTCGGCAACATTCAGTACTTTTCGATACAATAGCACCATATATAACAGGCCTGACCCCCAACAACACAATGTACGCCAAAACGAAAGTGTGAATATCCTGTTCACACATCAAAATGAAAGTCAAATTTGATGAACTTATGTTTAAAACTCATTAGTCATATAAATTATCGTGCTAATGGCCCTTTTTTCCAGTTGATATTGCGTCTCTCTGATGAGATAGTGTTGTCACAGCATCGTAGGATGGTCAAGGGGAAGCAACTCATCCACATGACGCTTCAATAAAATCGTTATCATATCCAACTTGTTCAAATGTTCAACTTCAACATTAGGAGTTATTTAATGTTACTTGTTATTCCCCAATGCTTCAGCTGCAGATAAATCTAAGTTGTAGCGCTTAGATGCAAATACCTTCAAAGTGGTGTAACGATTTGTTTAAGTATAGGCCTATTAGCGTAATAATTATGATTCTCCCATTTAGAGTGAACAACAACTACCCGTATGGAATGTACCATTCACTCAACCAGTACAGACAAATCCAGTTGGCTTACGAAGTCTGACTTGGAAGACATAGACCAACATGGAGAAACACTTAAAAAGCGGATCCAAAACCACCAATTTCACTTAAGGAAAACTTTGATGTTTCGAGCCGTATTACTGACGTCACAGTTTAGCTTAACTGAAAAGGTCGGATCTGGAGCCGGTTTCTGAGCTTGACTTGTGACTTGGTGCATCTAAATCGACTACAGTGTAAATATCGTATGAGTTTTTTTCCAGGTTGTATCTCTCAGTTCGCGCAGAATAGCTTTTGACTCGAACTGGTATGATTTAGTACATAGTAGCATGTATATCTGTGGAGAAATTAGAATTTTAAAGGTTTCCGGGAGGCCACGATGAACCGGACATTGTCAATACTGTTGTCCGGTTATTCGAGTTTAAATAAGAGTCTTTTCACTTGAAAATCATCTAATTCAACTAGTGTGTAAATATCATATGAATTCCTTCCAGTATGTATATCTCAGTTCGCGTAGAATACATTTCCACTCGAACTGGCATGACTTAAAGCTTAATAGCATGTGTATCTTTGGAGAAATAAGAATTTTAAAGAATTCCAGTAATGCCACGATGAACCAGACAGTGTTGAGACTGTTGTCCGGTTATTCGTGTCTTAGCATGATTCTTTACACTTGCAAAATCTTCTAAATCGACTATTGTATAAATATCATATGAATTTCGAACAGGTTTTACCTCACATTACGTGTAGAATAGATTTTAACTCGAACTGGTATCACTTATTGCTCTGTAAATTGTATATCTTTGGAGAATTAAGAAAATTCGATTTGTTTAAGAACCTAGGTAAACATTCAAAGTTATCATACTTTGAAAGATAATTGTAAAAAAGTTAATAGGATTTCGCTAATAAGATATGCAACTTGTTGTTCCCCAATGCTTCAGCTGCTTATACATCTAAGTTTCAGCTCTCAGATGCAAATATCTTCGGCGTGGTGTTTCCGCAAAAATGCACAGGGTCAAAACATTTGAAAACATTAAAATTTAAATATGGCGTCGAAACCACTTGACCTACGACTCCGCAATGGTAACACATTTTGCTTGTCTAGTTATTAAGCATCTTTTAAAACAAGTTGCGAGTCTCTAGTGTGTCACTGGGACTATTTAGACCCAAATTTAACATGTCAAAATCAGACGAATTTAAAGAAAATCAAGATGGCGGCTAAACCACGTGACCTACGAATTGGTCATGATTTACTTTTTTGCTTGTATTGTTCTTGCGCATCTTTTGCAAAAAGTTTAAAGTCTCTAAGTACATTTTTTTTAAAAATCCTATGTAAAAAGTTTTTCTTTATTATGACCGGAAATGACTGTACGCGAGCGATTTTATTATTGATTCATAAAGAACATAGTACTGTCTCACTCTCCTGAAAAAATCGTTCAATTCGCTTGTCAGGTTTTTGAATTATCGCCCCTGAAAGTTCGCGGTTTTCAAAAGTTGCCTGATTTTGAAAGGTCACTGTGAAAAAAGTAATATGATTTCGGACAAAAAAGAACAAACTTGTTATTCCCCTATGTTTCAGCTATATGTAAATAAAGTTTCAGCTCTTAGGTGCTAATATCTTCGGAGTGGTGTTTCCGCAAAGGTACATGGGGTCCGAAAATTTGAAAAAGTTAGAAAATCCAAGATGGCGGCTAAAGCACGTGACTGACGACTTCGTCATGATTTACTTTATTGCTCGCAAGGTCATTGCGGATCTTTTGGAAAAAGTTTCAAGTCTCTAGGTACATTTTGAAAAATTTTCCCATGTTAAAAATCGGAATTTGGATTCGAACTGGACCTTTAATGGGTGAACTGTTTGGGCCCAAAAGCTTCGCGGCAAAACTACATAGTAAGGACTATCAGCCTGTAAAGTTTGGTTGTGATAGTTTCATTCCTTCTTGCCAAAGTGGCTGATACAAAATCGGTGCAAATAATAATAATAAAAAAAAAAAACACGCCAATAACAATAAGGATTCAGCAAATTGCTGAATCCTTAAAAAAAACACGCCAATAACAATAAGGATTCAGCATAAATGCTGAATCCTTAAATATAGTCGCAAGCGACGACAAACGGATTCAGCCGTTTTAGTTGTTTTAATCAAGTGTCTAGCATATCTCTAGGAATATTGAGATCCAAAGTTTCGTGTTAAAATCTAACAATTGTGTGACTATATACAATGGTGTGAGCTGTACTTACGTAAATAAATAGACCGGAAGTGGTTGTTTCAGACCTATTTTCAAAAGGGAGACATTGGCGTACTGGTTAGGTAGAATACCATTTAATAATAATGTTTGAATAAAAGGAAAAGAGAACGAATAGATTTGAAATAGTTTAGAAATGCACGGACAATGAAGATGTAGAACAGGGCTTTAAAGTGTGAGAAACGGCAGAATAAATGTCTGTGGATACGAGACAATGATGTCTCAAATCCGTTACCCTAGGCTAGTTTTAGAATACGCATTGAATGGTTACAATAGGTATACTGTGTGAAAGACTTGCTTAAAACGAGCGCAGTTTCATTGATAAGTTTGTTAATCAATTGCCACATGCGTATTGTATGAATGATGGACAATGAACATTTTTGGCGGATGAAAAAACCACCTTGCCTTATATGGAATTAGCGTACTATGACAATAGTAAAATCTTGTTTATGAATGAATGAAGTGTTAATTCGTTGACTCGTGCTACGTTCCTTAATAATTCTCTATTATGTAAAGATAACAAATTGCATACCAATGTATGTGTGCATTACACTCAATGTGAATCATATAAAATATTTGAAGACCCGAAACTATAGTCCGATTTACATGCACATATCTTTCACGCATAATCAACCTAGATTTGTCTGTTTCTTTGGCTGATACATGTGCGTTAATCGTGATGCAGTGTCCGGTTTTCGACCAGAACTACTTTTACATATATCTCGTCACTATACTGAGTCGACTGTCTTCAAATTGGTATTGTTCTGCAACATTCAGTACTTCTCGATACAATAGCACCATATATAACAGGCCTGACCCCCAACAACACAATGTACGCCAAAACGAAAGTGAGAATTTCCTGTTCACACATCAAAATGAAAGTCAAATTTGATGAAGTTATGTTTAAAACTCATTAGTCATATAAATTATCGTGCTAATGGCCCTTTTTTCCAGTTGATATTGCGTCTCTCTGATGAGATAGTGTTGTCACAGCATCGTAGGATGGTCAAGGGGAAGCAACTCATCCACATGACGCTTCAATAAAATCGTTATCATATCCAACTTGTTCAAATGTTCAACTTCAACATTAGGAGTTATTTAATGTTACTTGTTATTCCCCAATGCTTCAGCTGCAGATAAATCTAAGTTGTAGCGCTTAGATGCAAATATCTTCAAAGTGGTGTAACGATTTGTTTAAGTATAGGCCTATTAGCGTAATAATTATGATTCTCCAATTTAGAGTGAACAACAACTACCCGTATGGAATGTACCATTCACTCAACCAGTACAGACAAATCCATTTGGCTTACGAAGTCTGACTTGGAAGACATAGACCAACGTGTACATGAAGACACTACATCCTCATCCCACCTGCCATTGGGAACCACCCCCATTGACAATGTGTAGGGTACAACGCAAAAAAAGCTGTTGGATAGGAGTTTAACGTCTGCTTCCACCATTGGTGATTTCGCCGACAGGAAGTTATACTTACTTCAACTTCCAAACGCAAGGCATAACTCTTGCCAGTCTGCATTACTGGCTGATTTAACCCTTGCGGTATTTCCCTCGCTTTGTTGTGTCAAGACAGTGAATATCTGCACCAGAAATGCATAGCGGGCCTGAATTTCTAAACACAGATTTCTTAAGCAAATACTGCAAGGCCTAAATCAGCCAGTAATGGAGACTGGCAAGAGTTATGCCTTGCATTGGGAAGTTGTACTTACTTAAGCTGAAAGCTATAAAACATAAAAACAGATAATTTCAAAGTGTAAGTACACCTCCATAATAAAATATAAAAAGGTGGTGAGTAAATTAAATGTTTGAGTCCAAAAGACAGCAAGAATTTTTTGATAATAAATTATAGTAAAGATAAGAAGTGAAGAGACATGGCTTGGGGGTTCGGGGTGGGGACTGGGGGGTGGGGGTATACCCCAAACAGAAGGCCCCACGGCTTGATGATGATGATGATTACGGGGATTTAACGAGCGGTTTTCAGCGGAGCTGTTCTCCCACTCGGGTCACACGGACCATTAATAAAGTTTGAAAATTTCCAGAAAGGATAATTTTGATGCCAGGTTCGAAAGGTGGAGGGAAATTTTGAAATTTTGAAATTTGGAATGGTACGCCCCACGGCTTCAACTGAAACATGGAAAAACACTCAAAAAGCGGATCCAAAACCACCAATTTCACTTAATGAAAACGTTGATGTTTCGAGCCGTATTACTGACGTCACAGTTTAGCTTAACTGAAAAGGTCGGATCTGGAGCCGGTTTCTGAGCTTGACTTGTGACTTGGTGCATCTAAATCGACTACAGTGTAAATATCGTATGAGTTTTTTTCCAGGATGTATCTCTCAGTTCGCGCAGAATAGCTTTTCACTCGAACTGGTATGATTTAGTACATACTACATAGTAGCATGTATATCTGTGGAGAAATTAGAATTTTAAAGGTTTCCGGGAGGCCACGATGAACCGGACATTGTCAATACTGTTGTCCGGTTATTCGAGTTTAAGTAAGAGTCTTTTCACTTGAAAATCATCTAATTCAACTACTGTGTAAATATCATATGAATTCCTTCCAGTATGTATATCTCAGTTCGCGTAGAATACATTTCCACTCGAACTGGCATGACTTAAAGCTTAATAGCATGTGTATCTTTGGAGAAATAAGAATTTTAAAGAATTCCAGTAATGCCACGATGAACCAGACAGTGTTGAGACTGGTGTCTGGTTATTCGTGTCTTAGCATGATTCTTTACACTTGCAAAATCTTCTAAATCGACTATTGTATAAATATCATATGAATTTCGAACAGGTTTTACCTCACATTACGCCTAGAATAGATTTTAACTCGAACTGGTATGACTTATTGCTCTGTAAATTGTATATCTTTGGAGAAATAAGAAAATTCGATTTGTTTAAGAACCTAGGTAAACATTCAAAGTTATCATACTTTGAAAGATAATTGTGAAAAAGTTAATAGGATTTCGCTAATAAGATATGAAACTTGTTGTTCCCCAATGCTTCAGTTGCTTATACATCTAAATTTCAGCTCTCAGATGCAAATATCTTCGGCGTGGTGTTTCCGCAAAAATGCACAGGGTCAAAACATTTGAAAACATTAAAATTTAAATATGGCGTCGAAACCACTTGACCTGCGACTCCGCAATGGTAACATATTTTGCTTGTCTAGTTATTAAGCATCTTTTAAAACAAGTTGCGAGTCTCTAGTATGTCACTGGGATTATTTAGACCCAAATTTAACATGTCAAAATCAGACGAATTTAAAGAAAATCAAGATGGTGGCTAAACCACGTGACCTACGAATTGGTCATGATTTACTTTTTTGCTTGTATTGTTCTTGCGCATCTTTTGCAAAAAGTTTAAAGTCTCTAAGTACATTTTAAGAAAAATTTCTATGTAAAAAGTTTTTCTTTATAATGACCGGAAATGACTGTACGCGAGCGATTTTATGATTGATTCATTAAGACCATAGAACTGTCTCACTCTCCTGAAAAAATCGTTCAATTCGATTGTCAGGTTTTTGAATTATCGCCCCTGAAAGTTCGCGGGTTTCAAAAGTTGCCTGACTTTGAAAGGTCACTGTGAAAAAAGTATTAGGATTTCGCTCAAAAGAGAACAAACTTGTTATTCCCCAATGCTTCAGCTATATGTAAATAAAGTTTCAGCTCTTAGGTGCTAATATCTTCGGAGTGGTGTTTCCGCAAAGGTACATGGGGTCCGAAATTTTGAAAAAGTTAAAAAATCCAAGATGGCGGCTAAACCACGTGACTTACGATTTGACCGCGATTTACTTTTTTGCTGGGATTGTCAATGCGCATCTTTTAAAAAAAGTTCCAAGTCTCTAAGTGCACTTTGAAATTTTTTCCCATGTTAAAAATGGAAATTTAGATTCGAACTGGACCTTTAATGAATTAATAGATTGGGCCCAAAAGCTTGCTGTGGCGAGTTCCTAGGAAAGGCTACCTGATTGTAAAATTTGGTTGAATTATCTGCAGCCGTTTTGGCTAAATCACTTACACAAGATCCGTGGAATAATAATAATAAACACGCCAATAACAATAAGGATTCAGCCTAATGGCTGAATCCTTAATAAACACGCCAATAACAATAAGGATTCAGCATAAATGCTGAATCCTTTATAATAGAAGGATTCGCATAATAACAATACGTCTTCCAGACTATGTCTTGAAGACCTAATAAATAATCTCCTTGGGCTTAAATTTGTTGATGTGTCCTTACTGTAGGAAGTCATAAAATAATTTTCAGCAAAAAAGCGGGTTTGACTCTCCTATCTATAGTCTAACCAAAGAGCTTCGAAAATTACGATATCTTAAAGGTACATCCATTGTGTTGTTGGGGGTCATATATTGCAAACGTTATAAATGGTGTTACTTTATCGAGATGTACCGATTGTTACCGAAAACAATCATTTTAATGATAGTCGACTTAGCATATTGACGATATGAAGATAAAAGTAGTGATTTCTGATCGAAAACCGGACAATGCACAGCGTGTGGCGCGCGTCAATGAGTAAAACGTAATTTTGGAATCTTATTTATAACAGACAGAATGACAAATTTGGTGAGATAATGTTAAATGGGTCATATAACAGTTTCGGTTTCTACACATGAATAATGATGGTACTCAATTTTAATTGGAAACTAGTAATTATGATATATTTGGTGATTAGGGATACAAATGCAAGCTGAGTGAATTTATTTGTATTGTAGACAGCACATGTGGTGAGTTGGAGCGTATTAAAGCCAAATAAAATTTTATGAAACACAATGGATGTACCTTTAAAAAAGAATTCTCAGAAATATGAAATTCAAAATTTATTTGAATTGGCTTCTGACGACATGGCGTGTCTCTGTTTCAGTCGTGTTTATCTGCACTCGTGGATTGAATTATATTGTATACGTTGTAATGTATAACGTTTCTTTTGCGTTCGAGTAAAGGATCAAGTAGGACATTCATAGCTGTTGCAACAATTATCATTTGGTTCGGACACAATGAAACTACACAAATTAATTATACATAGTGAAAAGCACAAAGAAATGACATCGAATTTTCCTTATTAAGAATTTAAAATTAAATGTTGTGCTTCAGAATGTTGTCATTAAGACAAAATACATAATATATTTGGGGTGGTTTAATTCCAACCTTTCTAAAATAAACTTAACTTTTCAACACTTTTTCTTCTTCAAATCTAGATCCTTATTCAGCAAGTCTAGATAAACTGAATACACATATGGAACTGGTAGTATTGAAACATACAAAATCATAAGGATTAAAGTACATGCAGTAATTTTTTAAAAATCATTGACGAAAATTTATTAGTCTATAAAATTCCAATGACAAGTCGGGATACTGAATACTGAATATTTTTGCCTCGACTTTTAAGTTCCAAAATTGACCAATGAAAATGCTGTTAGATGTAAAAACTATTTTATAAACATGATATATTAATCTAAAACAGTCCTAACCTATCTGAAAATGCCAATTAATTTTGAACTTTTAAGCATAATGTTAAATCCTTCTCTTAATGATTAAGATTTCCTTAAACCTAATTAGTATTTAATATTCCCATATACATGTATTTATTTTCGTTATACTGCCTATTACTATACTATTACAGTTAGGGAACCTTTATATAATCTCATTAAGCTATTCCGGCTATCTAAATGTACTATCTCTCAACATGAAAACCCAAACAACAAATCTCATAAATGAAAGAACTTATGAAAGAGAGAATTCATTGACTAAATATTAGTGTAACTGCCTATATCGTTATCGGTGTTACCATGTCCCAGTGTGTATATCTCACGAGCCCAGGGCAGGTGCGTGTTTGATGGCGATAAACTAGTGGACAATATACGATTCATGCCACATCAGCGTGTGGTATAACTGCTATATCAGATAGCGACTCACCCCTTAAAAAGCACGTTTGTACTACATACGATACACTTACGGGCTCATGTCGTGACGACACATAGCTACTAGCTTGTATAAAGCGTTAGATTCTATCTTGGACCTGAGTCGTTTGTAAATGTTTATTTTATGCGACATTACATGCAACCATGTCTAAACCACATGTATGAAGGGCGTCTCCGTACTTGGTATAGAGGGCCGTTTCTTAAAGGGGCATTCATTGTTTTATAATACTCTATTTGGTTTTGATACGTTCCAAAATACCTAAATGTGCTGATTTGATATTTTCACTTCACTTGCAATCCTTAGTTGCCAATTATATGATAATTACTAGTTTCCAATGAAAATCAAACAACAACCTTATACAAATGCACAGAAACCCACACCACCCGTCACGTACATTTACATGATCAGTTGTATTCTGCCAGTCTGTCATCCAAACCCTAGAGCAAATATTGAATTGAAGACTATCCAAGTCTAGACAATTATAGAAAGTCTAGATTACTCAGCTCTTAGAAACCCAAGCATTTTAGGGCTTAATTGTGTGTAACTGTTTGAATTGTTTGTAAAATAATGTTGTTAATGAGCAAAAATATTTCTAAGTTGTTATATGACCTATATACAAACATGACCAGCCCTAATTTGTCTTTTTACCTGTTGTGATGTTTCCAAACTTTCAAATCGGAACTATACTGAATCGCCTAGCATTAAAACTGTAATTTTCGGCAACACACATTTTTTCTCTCGATAAAATAACACCATGTTTATAACGTTTGACATATATGACTCCAATGTACTTCAGCATGACACATTTACTGCACGCAATAACACAAAGTCGTAAATCTATCAGAAACAACGGTTCAGTTGACTTACAAAAAGAAGTTGTAAATATATAAAATGCGTCCCTTTAGTACGACAGACTCTAAACGTATATATGAATATGTTTTTCCCCTGATGAAGCTTCGAAACAAGAAGCAGAAATATGCATATTGGAATATAAAGTATTGATTATGAAAGTTGATATACGTCTTCAGTGTATTATTTAAAATTACTATATATATGACGGATATCATCGTTTAAGCTATATATATATATATATATATATATATATATATATATATATATATATATATATATATATATATATATATATATATATATATATATATATATATATATATGCTTACAGTTTAAACGATGACCTCCGTCATTGCATAGCAGATTGGTGATTCAACCCTAAGCTAAATGTTCTGTCGCACGTTTCAAGTTTCTCACTCAATATATCGCTGAGCATAACGAGGCGTAGACTAACATTTTGATTATATATTTTCAATACTTTCAGTTCCATATGTATGTGTATTCAGTTTATCTAGACTTACTGAATAAAAATCTAGACTTTGTTAAAGGCTATCAATTTTACACAGTCATGGAACAAGACTAAACGGGGCGCATTCTTGTGAAATTGAAATTCAAGAAACACAACAAAGCTTTGTGTACAAATGAGAAAGTAAGTATAAAGGTACTAGCATGATATCCACCAACTGGCCAATCCTTCTAACAGTAAATGGGCACCAGCACATAAATACTTGTAAAGGCAAGATACGTTCTACGTATTTCACCACTCTGGAATTTACAACCCCGGACTGACATGTCAGCTTAAGTCCCAGTATATTATAACTGTAATGTACACCGGGTTATCTATTTCTATATCGGTTCTGTGACATATATGAACATCCAGTCATTACTCTTATCTTCAAGCAAACACAGGCAGTGTGTAAAGTGTGATATACACCATATCTCATATCATTGTAAACAATACAGCCATGCTGTGTAGAATTTAAACAATGCTTGTTTGTTTTGACGTTGTGTAACGAACAATACAATAGTTGTCTTGTGGATTACAAACAAGCCCAGTACAGGTGGTACAGCCACTCACAAAGGGTTGTCAACTGTACTTCTGTTGAAATTAAAACTATGCTTTGTATTCATACGTAATACGAAAATTATAAATATCTACGTCGTACATGATAGTATGATATATGATCAATTGTTAGCTAACCATTTCTTGTACACAGGAATGTACACTTGTATGGGATGAGGTCGATAACATTGATAAACTTTATTGTCCTGCTGGAGAAATGTGTCTTGCATTCAACTAGCAAAATGTATATTATACAAAACGACTGGAATATTTGTGTACAAACAGTTATAATTAAACGTTATAGAACAATGGACGACAGCTACACTTACTACTCCGGTTATTCTATATATAAATCATATTACCATTATTCTCTTCTTCTGAAATGGTAGTTCCTAAAATTGAGACCAGAAACAAGTATTGGAGGGTATTTGCACACTATTGGAGGGTGTCTGCACACTATTGGAGGGTATTTGCACACTATTGGAGGGTATCTGCACACTATTGGAGGGTATTTGCACACTATTGGAGGGTACCTGCACACTATTGGAAGGTATGTGCACACTATTGGAGGGTATTTTCACACTATTGGGTATTTGCACACTATTGGAGGGTATTTGCACACTATTGGAGGGTACATGCATACTGTTGGTGGTATTTGCACACTATTGGAGGGTATTTGCACACTATTAGAGGAAGGGTATTTGCACACTATACTATTGAGGGTATTTGCACACTATTAGAGGTAGGGTATCTGCACACTATACTATTGAGGGTATTTGGACACTATACTATGGAGGGTATTTGCACACTATTAGAGGTAGGGTATTTGCACACTATTAGAGGTAGGGTATTTGCACACTATTAGAGGTAGGGTATCTGCACACTATACTATTGAGGGTATTTGCACACTATTAGAGGTAGGGTATTTGCACACTATTAGAGGTAGGGTATTTGCACACTATACTATTGAGGGTATTTGCACACTATTAGAGGTAGGGTATTTGCACACTATTAGAGGTAGGGTATTTGCACACTATACTATTGAGGGTATTTGCACACTATACTATTGAGGGTATTTGCACACTATACTATTGAGGGTATTTGCACACTATTAGAGGTAGGGTATTTGCACACTATACTATTGAGGGTATTTGCACACTATACTATTGAGGGTATTTGCACACTATTAGAGGTAGGGTATTTGCACACTATACTATTGAGGGTATTTGCACACTATACTATTTAGGGTATTTGCACACTATACTATTGAGGGTATTTGCACACTATTAGAGGTAGGGTATTTGCACACTATTAGAGGTAGGGTATTTGCACACTATACTATGGAGGGTATTTGCACACTATTAGAGGTAGGGTATTTGCACACTATTAGAGGTAGGGTATTTGCACACTATTAGAGGTAGGGTATCTGCACACTATACTATTGAGGGTATTTGCACACTATTAGAGGTAGGGTATTTGCACACTATTAGAGGTAGGGTATTTGCACACTATACTATTTAGGGTATTTGCACACTATTAGAGGTAGGGTATTTGCACACTATTAGAGGTAGGGTATTTGCACACTATACTATTGAGGGTATTTGCACACTATACTATTGAGGGTATTTGCACACTATTAGAGGTAGGGTATTTGCACACTGTACTATTGAGGGTATTTGCACACTATACTATTGAGGGTGTTTGCACACTATTAGAGGTAGGGTATTTGCACACTATACTATTGAGGGTATTTGCACACTATACTATTGAGGGTATTTGCACACTATACTATTGAGGGTATGTGCACACTATACTATTGAGGGTATTTGCACACTATTAGAGGTAGGTTATTTGCACACTATACTATTGAGGGTATTTGCACACTATACTATTGAGGGTATTTGCACACTATACTATTGAGGGTATTTGCACACTATACTATTTAGGGTATTTGCACACTATTAGAGGTAGGGTATTTGCACACTATACTATTGAGGGTATTTGCACACTATACTATTGAGGGTATTTGCACACTATTAGAGGTAGGGTATTTGCACACTATTAGAGGTAGGGTATTTGCACACTATACTATTGAGGGTATTTGCACACTATTAGAGGTAGGGTATTTGCACACTATACTATTTAGGGTATTTGCACACTATACTATTGAGGGTATTTGCACACTATTAGAGGTAGGGTATTTGCACACTATACTATTGAGGGTATTTGCACACTATACTATTGAGGGTATTTGCACACTATACTATTGAGGGTATTTGCACACTATACTATTGAGGGTATTTGCACACTATAATATTGAGGGTATTTGCACACTATACTATTGAGTGTATTTCCACACTATTAGAGGTAGGGTATTTGCACACTATTAGAGGTAGGGTATTTGCACACTATTAGAGGTAGGGTATTTGCACACTATACTATTGGGGGTATTTGCACACTATTAGAGGTAGGGTATTTGCACACTATACTATTGAGGGTATCAGCACACTATACTATTGAGGGTATTTACACACTATTAGAGGTAGGGTATTTGCACACTATTAGAGGTAGGGTATTTGCACACTATACTATTTAGGGTATTTGCACACTATACTATTGAGGGTATTTGCACACTATTAGAGGTAGGGTATTTGCACACTATACTATTTAGGGTATATGCACACTATACTATTTAGGGTATTTGCACACTATACTATTGAGGGTATTTGCACACTATACTATTGAGGGTATTTGCACACTATACTATTGAGGGTATTTGCACACTATACTATTGAGGGTATTTGCACACTATTAGAGGTAGGGTATTTGCACACTATACTATTGAGGGTATTTGCACACTATTAGAGGTAGGGTATTTGCACACTATTAGAGGTAGGGTATTTGCACACTATACTATTGAGGGTATTTGCACACAATACTATTGAGGGTATTTGCACACTATTAGAGGTAGGGTATTTGCACACTATACTATTGAGGGTATTTGCTCACTATTGGAGGGAATTTGCACACTATTAGAGGTAGGGTATTTGCACACTGTTAGAGGTAGGGTATTTGCACACTATACTATTGAGGGTATTTGCACACAATACTATTGAGGGTATTTGCACACTATTAGAGGTAGGGTATTTGCACACTATTAGAGGTAGGGTATTTGCACACTATACTATTGAGGGTATTTGCTTACTATTGGAGGGTATTTGCACACTATTAGAGGTAGGGTATTTGTACACTATTAGAGGTAGGGTATTTGCACAATTTACTATTGGGGGTATTTGCACACTATACTATTGAGGGTTTTTGCACACTATTAGAGGTAGGGTATTTGCACACTATACTATTGAGGGTATTTGCACAATATACTATTGAGGGTATTTGCACTCTATTAGAGGTAGGGTATTTGCACACTATACTATTTAGGGTATTTGCACACTATTAGAGGTAGGGTATTTGCACACTATTAGAGGTAGGGTATTTGCACACTATACTATTGAGGGTATTTGCTCACTATTGGAGGGTATTTGCACACTATTAGAGGTAGGGTATTTGCACACTATACTATTGAGGGTATTTGCACACTATACTATTGAGGGTATTTGCACACTATACTATTGAGGGTATTTGCACACAATACTATTGAGGGTATTTGCACACTATTAGAGGTAGGGTATTTGCACACTATTAGAGGTAGGGTATTTGCACACTATACTATTGAGGGTATTTGCTTACTATTGGAGGGTATTTGCACACTATTAGAGGTAGGGTATTTGTACACTATTAGAGGTAGGGTATTTGCACAATTTACTATTGGGGGAATTTGCACACTATACTATTGAGGGTTTTTGCACACTATTAGAGGTAGGGTATTTGCACACTATACTATTGAGGGTATTTGCACAATATACTATTGAGGGTATTTGCACTCTATTAGAGGTAGGGTATTTGCACACTATACTATTTAGGGTATTTGCACACTATTAGAGGTAGGGTATTTGCACACTATTAGAGGTAGGGTATTTGCACACTATACTATTGAGGGTATTTGCTCACTATTGGAGGGTATTTGCACACTATTAGAGGTAGGGTATTTGCACACTATACTATTGAGACTATTTGCACACTATACTATTGAGGGTATTTGCACACTATTAGAGGTAGGGTATTTGCACACTGTACTATTGAGGGTATTTGCACACTATTGGAGGGTATTTGCACACTATTAGAGGTAGGGTATTTGCACACTATTGGAGGGTACCTGCACACTATTGGAGGGTACCTGCATGCTATTCGAGGGTATTTACACACTATTGGATATTTGCACACTATTGGAAGGTATTTGCACACTATTGGAGGGTACATGCATACTGTTGGTGGTATTTGCACACTATTGGAGGGTATTTGCACACTATTAGAGGAAGGGTATTTGCACACTATACTATTGAGGGTATTTGCACACTATTAGAGGTAGGTTATCTGCACACTATACTATTGAGGGTATTTGCACACTATACTATGGAGGGTATTTGCACACTATTAGAGGTAGGGTATTTGCACACTATACTATTGAGGGTATTTGCACACTATTAGAGGTAGGGTATTTGCACACTATTAGAGGAAGGGTATTTGCACACTCTTAGAGGTAGGGTATCTACACACTATACTATTGAGGGTATTTGCACACTATACTATTGAGGGTATTTGCACACTATACTATTGAGGGTATTTGCACACTATTAGAGGTAGGTTATTTGCACACTATACTATTGAGGGTATTTGCACACTATTAGAGGTAGGGTATTTGCACACTATTAGAGGTAGGGTATTTGCACACTATTAGAGGTAGGGTATTTGCACACTATTAGAGGTAGGGTATTTGCACACTATACTATTGAGGGTATTTGCACACTATTAGAGGTAGGGTA
Source organism: Gibbula magus (assembly GCA_936450465.1). NCBI lineage: Eukaryota > Metazoa > Mollusca > Gastropoda > Trochida > Trochidae > Gibbula > Gibbula magus. The sequence goes on along the minus strand of OW388298.1, from coordinate 14,994,445 downwards.
TTTGCACACTATACTATTGAGGGTATTTGCACACTATTAGAGGTAGGGTATTTGCACACTATTAGAGGTAGGGTATTTGCACACTATACTATTGAGGGTATTTGCTCACTATCGGAGGGTATTTGCACATTATTAGAGGTAGGGTATTTGCACACTATTAGAGGTAGGGTATTTGCACACTATACTATTGAGGGTATTTGCACACTATTAGAGGTAGGGTATTTGCACAATTTACTATTGGGGGTATTTGCACACTATACTATTGAGGATTTTTGCACACTATTAGAGGTAGGGTATTTGCACACTATACTATTGAGGGTATTTGCACACTATACTATTGAGGGTATTTGCACTCTATTAGAGGTAGGGTATTTGCACACTATACTATTTAGGGTATTTGCGCACTATTAGAGGTAGGGTATTTGCACACTATTAGAGGTAGGGTATTTGCACACTATACTATTGAGGGTATTTGCTCACTATTGGAGGGTATTTGCACACTATTAGAGGTAGGGTATTTGCACACTATTAGAGGTAGGGTATTTGCACACTATACTATTGAGGGTATCTGCACACTATACTATTGAGACTATTTGCACACTATACTATTGAGGGTATTTGCACACTATTAGAGGTAGGGTATCTGCACACTATACTATTGAGACTATTTGCACACTATACTATTGAGGGTATTTGCACACTATTAGAGGTAGGGTATCTGCACACTATACTATTGAGGGTATTTGCACACTATTGGAGTTAGGGTATTTGCACACTATTAGAGGTAGGGTATTTGCACACTATTAGAGGTAGGGCATTTGCACACTATACTATTGAGGGTATCTGCACACTATACTATTGAGGGTATTTGCACACTATACTATTGAGGGTATTTGCACACTATTAGAGGTAGGGTATTTGCACACTATACTATTGAGGATATTTGCACACTATTGGAGGGTATTTGCACACTATTAGAGGTAGGGTATTTGCACACTATTGGAGGGTACCTGCACACTATTGGAGGGTACCTGCATACTATTGGAGGGTATTTACACACTATTGGATATTTGCACACTATTGGAAGGTATTTGCACTATTGGAGGGTATTTGCACACTATTGGAAGGTATGTGCACACTATTGGAAGGTATGTGCACACTATTGGGTATTTGCACACTATTGGAGGGTACCTGCACATTATTGGAGGCAATACACGTCAGGAATGAAGTAATATTTATACCACTTACTTTTATCGTGGTCTATATTACTTGGATTGAACATGTACACTAATATTTAACCGATGTCATTCGTTTCACCACATTTAAACACCCCCCCTTCAAATTAGGTTCCGCCGAAATGTTTATTCATTTATAATATCATTTCACTGGTCGTTGAAATCATACAATAACATACGTGAATTATTCAGGCGAGGTCAAGAAGTGCAGTCTGAATGTTGAACGTGTTGAACTTTAAGTTGTGATCCACATTTATAAGAGAATATTTCAAGACTAGTGTGATTGAAGGAACAATGATTTCTGAAACATGTGACAATCATAAAGTTGTTAAAATAGAGCCACGGAGCTGTGTAGCTCATCAGGTAATATATTTGTAAGGTAAAGACAAACCATTCTCAACTACTAAGGTATTAACATGAGTCACCAATTTACAATTTATAACCCGCTTTCGTCAAGGTGTCTTTACACAAATGTAATTGTTCATGGCCTTTGCAAAGCCGTCGGTCAATGAATCCCGGAAAATTTACAAATGCAACTATTTATCTTATAGAAGATACGATCTATTAAAGACTTGTGTAATTCATTTATATTTACTCAAAGGACTACCTCTCGCAAAATCATGGTTCAAAATAAGAATAGTGTACGGACGACAGACGACAGACGACAGACGACAGACGCCGGACATCTGGCCTAAAAGCCCCGATGAGCTTAAAAAGTCCAATCTATATAGGACTCTTTTGAGTTACTGCACTGTCATGTTTTAAATTGTAAACTAAATATTTCTAAATGGGCCTACATTCTTTAATGTCCTTTGCTGGTGGACTCATTTACTGTACCAAATTGCATTCTTTTGAACACATGTATAACTACCCTAACTATTCATATGCCGTTTTCTCGTTGTAACTAACCAATGTACACACACTTAGTTTTAGAAGCAGGAGTAGGGTGCCTGTCTTTTCGCGAGGATCAACACTTAGTCCTGCTCCATGACTGTGTAAAAAATAAAAGTCTTTAATACAGTCTAGATTCTTATTCAGCAAGTCTAGAAAACTGAATATGGAACTGGTAGTATTGAAAAACATATAATCATAAGGATGAAGATACAATAATTCTTAAATTCCATAGTCTAAATTTTAGTCTAAACAACTCTGTACTCTCGTGTACATGTATAACCAAGACACGCATTTTAACATGTGCAGCACGGAGTGGGGAGCACGTGGCTATCAATTTCACTTTAGTGAAACTGACAAGCACGTGAAATACGAGGAGGTGGATATTCCATTACATTGTTTTGACATTCCGGCAGTTCAGACATACCATGTCATTCCGTCAGTCTGTCGGAGAGCTCGGCTTATTCAGTAACATTCATACAACCCCAGGGACGCGGATAAGTTAATATTTATTTCTCTTACAGCTTATATATAACCAATCTGCCTTCATCCAAGTGATTTTATTTCTTTAATCTTTCAGTTCGACAAATTCGTATTCAGTTTGTCCAGACTTGCTGAATAAGGATCGAGACAGTGGTTAGCGCGTTCGGCTTCGGATCAAGAGGTCCGGGGTTCGAATCCCGCCAGGGGCACGGCAACTTTGTCTGCAGTAGAGAACTGTTCTACACGCAGTAATGTTTGGGTGCAATGCTACACTGAATTTCAGCGTAGTACCACCCATGGTTCTCTAGTTCCAGCCGATGTTTACAGGTTTCACCGCAGTGCATAGCCACATGGCGTTGCGGGCTTTCTCCCTGCCATAATACTAACAGCCGCGATATAAGTGAAATACTCTTGAAAGCGGCGTTAAACTCCACCTCACTCACTCACATTAATATTTCTCTGAAAGTAACATTTTTGGTAATACAAAATACAAAAGTTAAACATTTACCCATAAATATTTAATCTTCATCTGATATTTTCAGAATTTATTTTTTTGTTATTGACAAGCTTTGGTTTGATAGAATGAAGGTTCGTGACGAGACATTGGGAATATATCATTGAAAAGAAGGGCCATGGAAACCGATTTATACATTTATCAAATTCATATTTTTCAAATTAGCCATTTACTCTTTTGCTCAAACTAACTCCACACATGATAAAATGTACTGAATTCTGAATCTTTAAAACTGTAAATAAAGGATTCAATTGTCAACTTGCACAGGGTTTCGGATCATCAATCTCGGTACTGCACTAGAGATAAGCGGGCACCTGCCAATCACGCAGGCACCTGTCAATTTCAGCATGAAAAATGCACGCGTCGCACGAGCATGGCGATGCGGTAATTCAACATTCTCGTGAAAATCGTGAAATTTTCATTTGCAACGTCGGAAATGAAGTTCAGGTGGTAAAGATAAGCTGGGTTTGAAATCTACACCACGGAAGAAACCCATATATTTAAAATATTCTCTCCTAAATTAATTCATCATGAGACGGGAAATGGCAACAGTAATTCCGGAGTGAACGATAATAAGCTTAACTTATGAAAGAATGTGTGTTATGCATATTCAAATATGATTTTCATATTCCAAATCTCAATATAGCATTCCGCCAAGTTCATGTTGCAATGTTTCGATTCATGGGTAAATAGCAGGCATGAAGCACTTTCCGTCCATTATCATAAACATTCGTGAGGAATGAATTATTCACTTTCCATACATCCGCTATAATTTGCTTAGAAACTTCAAATAGAATCATGTTTCCATTTATTTTCAAAATTTATAGTGGCCGTTTTTGTCAAGTGTAAAGAACAGCTGAATAAAGTTTCTGTTGTCGTTTGCTAATTCACATTTAATTTGAAAGGCCTGTCAGGTTTTTGTTGTATCTTATACGCATGTATAAAACTGGAATGCCCCAAATTTCTATCCCACAAAAATACCCCATAGAAGCACCCCTTTATAGGGCTTCCACGGGTCCAAAATATTGGACTCGAGTACTCGAGGGGTTGGACTCGACTCGGACTCGAGTACTCGAAATTAATACCTTTCAGCTAAATGGCAGCATGTCACAATACATTTCTTTAGTCTTTGAGGTTTTAGATTATGCATACAGTGGAACTCTGATATACCACGAAGTTATTTATTTAGGCTATTTATTTTTTGTCTCAGTGATAAAGGCATGCAGATGACAGACAAGGAAAATTCCAATGAAATGTTATTTACTTATGTTCTCCTTCAGTGACAAAGGCATACAGTACAGATGACAGAAAGGGTACCGTTGAATAAATGTGTGACAGATTGCCGTTGTTCTTATTTTCATACTAAGTGTAGGAAATCTAGATATGGAATAGCTAGGATGGAAAACCATAACAGATGATCTTGAAAATCATTGCAGTGTTTAAGACTATGGTCGCCATTTTTATAAACAAAGAATAGTCTTGATTATTTCGTGAAGGGTAGCAAGTATACAAGTAGAAATTAGTTGAGATTTAGATACTTCATATTAATAGTTAAGACATAATAAACAAACGAAATTGATAATACAAATATTATCTTACTTGTACATAGGTTTAGAAAGATATTATTTATTCAATGTCAACAATTTGTAGACAAATTCACATTCCTACTAAGAAATATACATTTCTTCTCGATATGTAACCTGTTTCACATACCATATTTGGATTGAGTTACCTCTAAGCAAAATTCTCGCATTTTGATTGGTTATACCCCTGGTGATTTGACCATATACTTGACATGGAATATTTTACCTCATATGTCGGTGTCATTATCATTATTCTGTAGTGATATAAGATTTCGATTATTGCCTTTTTATTTCACAAATATACTGAAATAATAACAGAATGCATTTATTTTACCTTAAACCCGTCTACTGTCGCTTGTAAACTCGACCAACATACAATTGATAAACACAAGTTTATATTTGACATCAGTATATCGACCAACTTGACCATATAAGCTTCATATTTATTTACATTTGTTGGTATAAACTTCATCTGATATCATCAATTCAATGTTTTATTTGGTTGCATTGCACGAGTTTAACTGAACTTTGTGACTGTGATACTGAAAGTAGTCGATGCGACCAGGGCCACTTGTAACGTGGTATAGAACTTGTCCCTCAGGTACCACGACATGAGGTCCATTGCAGTTGTTGTTAAATCTTCAGGCACGACATGTTCAATGTATTTAACTTGCACAAGGTGAAATTAATTAACGTGAAATTAATGTGATCTTTTACCGAGTCCTCGAGTCCCAGAAAACGGACTCGAGTCCAGCTAAACCCGACTCGTACTCGAGTACTCGAGTACCCGTGGAAGCCCTACCCCTTTAATGATCATTGTTTGTAACCGTGTACTGATATTACGTTGTGAAACTTACCAATTCACGTGTCCTTCATGTGCTATAATACAAATGAAACTAAAGTTACTGTATCCCGTGTTGTTTCACCTTAAAGCCATTCCCCATATTTCAACGTAGAGCAAATCGTGCCAAACCCCGAAGCGAATACACAAATAAAATTAAATTTGACATTTATTTCTTCCACGTAATTGAGCTGGCGACACGTGTGAAATAGGAACAATTGCTGGAGAGGACGCGGTGATGCTGGAGAGGACGCGGTGATGTTAGAGAATGGGGGGGGGGGGGGGGGGGGGGGGGGGGGGGGGGGGGGCATCAAGAAGAAAGAGGGGGAGAATAGAGATGGGGCGCTAGTCTGTCATCCAGACCACAGGCCCTTGGGTCATTGCTTTTTTGACACCAATTTTAAAATAAAATAAAATAAATATTTAAAGTTTGAGATGACTTATAAAACTATTTTTGATATGTTTTTTAAACTAAATTTGTTAAACAAGTAGTAATATGAGTGTAAAATGAATTGGATGATGTCCTCGTGAAGTTCCATTCAGGTCCTGGATTCATATATCCTAAGAAAATGGATTTTTTTTTATTTTTTAAACAGTATTTTATTTCCAAATGACATATAACATACAAGTAATTATAAAAAGTACAATGTAAAAAGGATGAGCAAACATACTATAATATCCTACATAAATGTTTCTCCTATACAAGCAAATGGAGATTTACTTGGATATCATAATCTATACACGAATAAAGAAACTTCTTATAAAAAGAGAGACGCGAACAAATAAAAATCAGCAAAGCTTTAGCAGAACACTCAATGAAGTAGGGGTAGAGGTAGACTAAAATTTAGTTTATGGACTTTTTATAATTACTTTACCTTCATCCTTTTGATTACATATTTTCATACTTCCACTTCCAGTGTGTATTCAGTTTATCTAGACTTGCTAATAAAAATCTAGACTGTATTAAAGGCTCTTAATAATACACAGTCATGGAGCAGGACTAGGGTAGAGGAGGTTGGGTTGTTGGGGGAGGAGGGGTTTGGCTGAGGTTGGGGTGGGGAGGGGTTTGGCAGGGGGTGGGGTGGGTGGGGAGGGGATGTTCTCTCTGTATCCTAGTAAGACAATGCGTGTCTGACTGACATGTGGTTGTTGGTAGTGTAAGGAACAGACACGTGGTGTCTAACCCAGATAAGAGGAGACATGTATTCAGTAATGCCAGGCCCTCGTCTGCTGTGCCAGTCTCTTACTAGACAAAAATTGCTTGAGAAAGTATATAACTAATTAAATAATTTAAAAAAATAACAAGTTTATAACTCAATTACAAAACTATAACTCCATAACTAGATTAAATATCTAGCAAGTCCAAAACTAGACTAGAAAACTAGCAAGTCGTCTCCCTCTAAACTAGAAACCTACACGTTTATAACTCAAGTAGCAAACTAGTAAGTCTATAACTAGAATATGTATCTATAGGAGGTCCAAAAATTAGTCTAACACTTAGACTGTGAAAAAAAATTAATTGAAAAGGAGCCTTTTTTATATGAAAATTCCATTTCTTACAGTCTCCTTTTCAATATTTAATAAAATGGTGATATTTTCAGAATAAATACTTTTTTTCATAGTCTGAGTGTAAGACTAGTCCAAAACTAGACTAGCAAAACTAGCAAGTCGACTCCCTCTCAACTAGAAACCTAACAAGTTTATAACTCAATAAGAAAACTAGCAAGTCCATAACTAGACTAGAACAATTAGAAAGCCGATAACTAGAATAGAAAACTATAATCCTTTTAAAATATAGTTTTCAATCGTGGATATCCCAAGAGACTTAAGACCTGGTCAAAACTGTCAGGTTTAATTTACATCGTTGCACATACACTCACAGGTGAAATTTAGCGCAAATATGTTGCGCAACAAAGATGAAATTATCAGTTTTGCTATTGCGAAAACGTTGTGATGCAACATGTTTGCGGTACAGCTCGCCTGTGACACATCAAACAGTGCAATATGGCCTACTCTGTTTTGTACATTCAGACTCTTATATATACGTCAATGCGAAATTTAAAATCCTGAATTCCAAGTTTGCCGTGTCACATTATTTGCTTACTCCTTCACGCATCTTACTTTTCTTAAGTCCAACAATTTCTTAAGATATCGTATCAATGTATATTTGATTTTAATAAAATCATTTTTGTTCAAAAACATAAAGTTTTCAAAGTTAGATACCCTTTCCGTGTCGATGTACATTTGTTTGGAAGAAGTCGTGAACTAGGCCGTATACGATGGGAGATGTGTTGAAATAATCATATCCCTTTCCTAAGGCAATCCTATATTTATGAATCCATGTCTAACAGATAAAGATAAATAATAGTTAACGACTTTACCTTCACGTGTACTATAACATCTACCATTTCAAAATGCATGTTTAACGGGATTTCAAATAATCGTTGAATTGTCCACGAAACATGAACACATGACGCTCATGTACGGGTCAGTAATAGACTAAATTATTCAGAGATCTGTGAGGTTGGAAACCTTTTTTCACATTAATCCATCTCCTCACAATTGCTCATTTGTATTCCTCTATTGTTAAAAACTCTTCAGCAAGTACGTGTAGAGTTTCATCTCGCCATCACGAGACGTTTTCACGTGCGACTAACCCCAGGTTCTTATCTAACTCAGAACACTCGCCATGTGGAACACAGTCCACTAGTGTTTTATTCAGAGCTTTTAAATCTTTAAACAGCAACCCGACACGTACTCAACAATGAAGTAGTGTAAGACAAGGACCGTCACTGACTCCCGTTCCGTTAGCGATATCCTGGAAACTTTGCCATATGGTGAATTTGACATTTGAGTTTTCAAAAGCTTCGAAATCTGTGATTTATTTTTTTATTTTTGTTTTGCTAAACAGGTTTATGATTGCTTTAAAAGGTAAAATGTGATTTTCCCACCTTTGGATAATTTGAGTTATTTGCGAATGGAAAAATATTTTTATTTTATCATTCAACCGGGAAATGAAACATATGAATTCCACTCCAATATACCAATATTCCATCAAACACGAATTTTACATGCAATGTTGTAATTATTTTTAAATGCTTCCCAATTAAAAAGAAAATTCATATACACGTCGCCAGTCGAAATCTTAGACACAGTTGAAGAACCAGTGCATTTTAGTTCCAACATGACATTCCACTGTTTTAGTAATTTTTTGGACAAAGGCGTGGCAGATGTAGCCACGGGGAAACGATCGATATTTAGTCATTGTCCGGGGAATCCCCGTTACTCATGCACGCGCGTTTGTGAATTTCACGGGCGTTGTCTGAAACGAGTTCGTTATCGATCTGGAAAACAGGGGAATTTTCCGTAAATACCATTGACCTAATTGTTGAATTTAGAAAATGAATAAACGGTTTGTAATCAATAAGGAAATACGCACATTTAAATGTTCATTTAAATTTGACTTGTTGAAATGTTCAGTTATATAGCAAGTTGACTAAGGAAAGAAATATAATATTTTTAGGCAATTAATTAAACAAATCAGAGAGAATTGGCGAGAGATTGCCTCATTTAGTATATCACGAGTCATTCTATGGAAATGGGAGATTTAGGATATAAAGATATAAAGAATGCAAATAAATATCACTATAGTTATCGTATCGTGAATTTATGTAGCTTGAGAGGAGGGGGGGGGGGCTGTAATAACCATGAAAACAAGCAAGATGTACAAGAGCTTCGGGCGTGGCTCAGATTATGTAATTTCATTCTGAAGTGATATATGAGGCAATTTCAACGCTTTCCCTAGTGTCTCTCTCCCTGACAGCACACTTCAATATAGAGACAAACTCACTGATCGCAGTGTAGGTAAACCCCGTTACTATACACTCTCTTCCGCCTTCGTACTGTCTGACATATGACGAGACGTGGACAATCTCTCTGTCAGTCATATTGATCGAACAAACAGGTGAACTATGGTCATATACAATCACTTCCGCTATCGTGATGATGGTGGGCGTGTACCTTTGTGACGTAATTAATCACTCGCTAATTGATTTGTCATAAAGGTTAATGATCTATAGTGATTACGCTTGTCTAACGCTTAGACTCTGAATTTTTTTAATTTTTTTTTATCTGAAAACAATTATGAAGTCTTTTTTTAAAATTCCATTTCTTATAGTCTCCTTTTAATTATTTAAAATGGCGATATTTTCAAAATAAATACCTTTTTCAGGGTCTGAGTGTAAGACTATGATTACACATCTAGCAGGTGGGTGTGGGTGTACGAACAGTAGCAGTCTCATTAACATCAAACAGTAATTATGTTGCACTATGTTACACAAATAAGTATGCTGTATAACGTGGTGCAACATTATTACGGTCTGATTTAATGAGACTGAATCAGTTGTCAAGTTAAATTTAGTTTATAAAATCTAGCTGGCATTTTTTTCAATGTCTAAGGAGTTTATTTGTAATGAAGCCAAGGGTCAATATACAAGAAATACAATATACAAATACATAGTTTACCAACATATTGAAGTAGTTTAAAGCGCTAATAAATATATATTTCTTTTTTATAGGACTGGTAAATATAATACTGTTAACTTCTGGTAAGATGTCATTTTCATCACCCTCAAATTGGTTAACTGCAGTTTGATGAGTGTGTTCAGATACTAGTATCTAGACTTGCTGGGTGCTATCTAGACTGTGAGTAAGACTCCAGTCTCTCATACAGACTTATATTAAATAGGTTGGTAAGGTGTACACAATTAAATCTCAGAAGATCCATTCTTATTACTTTAAACATTCTATGTCAAATTTCTGTAAGTTTAACATAAACCCTAAATTGATTCATACAGTCTCGGCGAATGCATCCTCTACAGACGGTCAGTCTAATTAAAATCAGACCTGAATTCGTAACATTACGCTACACACTCCTATAACGTAGTACTGAGCCAGGATTTGATGTTACTATAAAGGATAGTATTTTGTTACTGTTTGTATCGTTAGATACCAGCACAACTTCATCAATATATACACTATTGTGACAATATTTGACTCATCTATATGAAATTAAAATTTCAACCATTTTAAAAATTTAAAATGCTTAGCAAATCTCCTACAATCCCCTGATTGTATAAACAGTAATCTCCTCGTACCGCTGAAGATTGGCCACTCATCGCTATATATAGCATGTTTTGTCATCCAATGAAATATCGTAGTTTCAGTTTCATGGTTGCTCAATGGTCTTCCACTTCGGGCACAACCAATACTGCTTGATTTAAAGTCATTTTAGTGGTTGCATGATTTATAGCGCGATACAAGGTGAAATCTGCTTAGACAGTCAGGGGATAGAGTTGGAAATTGCGGATGGAGATACACTGGTGGAGGAGGATGAGATTTATCGGACTTGTAAATTCATAAATATACCCACCACCTTTCTCATTTTAACTAACACCGGGAATAGAAACGGTTTGCTGAGACGTTTTCAGGAAATGTTTATTAACGTCTCAACCTTCAGCTTCCATTGAGCTGAGACCTTTCATATTAGGTCATAATTTAACCTTGTGACCTTGACCATGGATCAGGAATTTTTTTTCGAATATTATAACCGTTCCTTGATCATAAATGTTCATTGGTCAGTGATAGACCTTTGATTCTTTACGTGTATCCATTATGACACCTTTCAGATGACGTCATGATTTTTTACCTTGAGACCTTGGCCTTGGCAAAGAAAGCTTTTTACGAAAACTTGGCCATAACTTTTCTTAACTTAGTGACTTATATGGTCAACCAGCAGCACCCGTGGTGATCTATATAGTTTAAACCTAGTCTAACATTTAAATGTCTCAAATATAACAAAATTGAAATACAAAAAATGAGCCTGAGATGTGTCCTTAAACTGAGATCTGTAAGTCTTAATGTAGACTTTCATAGGCTCTTAAAATATTAAGGGGTCTGGATGACAGGCTTAGTTAAACCCATGACTGTGACTTTCTCGCATAGCCTCATTCGTGTTGGGGCCTAGCACGGCATCAGGAACTCGATATCGTAATTAAAACGTAGGTAAAACGTAGGTAAAACGTAGGTAAAACGTAGGTAAAACGTAGGTAAAAAAAGCCTTCACCCTATATTACATAGTTCCTATGTGCGGCATGGATGGAGCGAACTCTGGAAAACGCAAATCACCATTCCCCACCAAACTCATTTGACCTAATAACGGCGAATCTTTGTCAAAGGTCACGTTGGTGAAATAGTTCATTGTAATTGTTTGTTGAATTATGAATAATTGGGTCATCCGGTCTCATTAATTTCTAATGATAATACACGTGTCACATCAAATGTCAGACTCATTAACTGACGAGACGAAAGACAGATACATATTATCAGACAACAATTTATAATATATGATATACAGTATATGAAATACGTTGGGAAAGTAGTCGACCTGTAAGTGTCACATATATCACATAAAACAGAGGGTATAATGTCAACTCTAATAGTTTTATTATTTCATATACACTTGGATGAATATCTTTTGTTTCACAGAGTGCAATAACATCCCTGTAAAACGGTTGATAAGCATGCACCAGCACAACACGTGTAAATACCCGTGACAATGGCTTGTCAGTTTCGGTTTCGAAGGTAATAGTTAAAAAGGAAAACAGTGGAAAACAACAATAATTTAAACGAACCTTTTAGATTGAGAAATTAATGTTTGAACGATTTTAATTATATTCTGATTTTCTTGAACCTAGTTTTTGATCGATAGTAGATTTGTCCATGGACCCGTTGAACATAATACGGTTCTTTTTTACACATTTAAAGTATATATAAAACAGGATATTTCATCAACTATTCTAAACTAGAAAAAAAACGTTTAATGTTCATTCTCATCCTAACGAAATCTAAACCTCCTTCTGAAGATGTAAATCTGCTTTCATGTTAGCACATAAAGAGATAAAGGAAACTGATGATTCAGCGATTTCGAGACTGTTGGTCTAACAGGTCGGTTTTAATTTTTTTTATAACTGAAAGAAAGCCGCCCTGCAGCCGAACTGTTGTGTGATTCTATTGTAAGCATATGGTGCCACCAGCGACGTTTTCACAGCAGGATGTAGACTAAATATATGTTTATAGATTCAAGTTGAATCAGTTACGGAACGACGTGGATTTTTATAATAGTGACTCGTTTATTCTCCATGGTGTATGTTATTACTCAATTTATATTGCCCTTTTTTCGATAAAAGTATATGTGCTCAGTGCGTATTAAAGGGATACGAACTTGTTCATCGCTACTACGAGTGTGAATAACATCGTTACCAGACATATAATATATATATACATTATGTGTTTCCTCGTCTTTCTTCTAACAGTAGAAGATTCACTGTTCTCATTTCACGTAATGCACAAAACCATATTCCAACATTATATCATTACAACATTACATCGTCTAGCTCTTGCCCAGGAGTGTTACTTCAGGTAGGTCTGTCGGCGGTTCAACAAAACGAAGCGCTTCGTAGCGCTCATTGATCGCTCAATGTAGCGCTCAATGAGCGCTTCTTCTCTCTTGAACGACACAGTGCAAATTCCTACGTAGCGCTACATTGAGCAATCGCGTTCAAGAGAGGTTTAAAAGTAATCGCTCATTGAGCGTCATTGAGCGATTACTTTCAAACCCATCTTGAACACGGCCGATTCATTTTGCAGGTGGAGTAGCGGATCAACTATTCAAATTCTCAGATTAGTCAGTCACGTGGCGGCCACCATTCCGATGAGGAACCGCAGCCAGTGTTGCTGAACTTCACCTGAAAGTGCATGGTCAACAGGATCGACCATCACCAAAGTTTGATGAAAGCAACAGGCTTGTGTTTTGTAATTAAATAAGAGTCATAATAAATTGAATATCTTTATTAACCATCTAAGTCCGTAACGGCTTAGTCCATAACATGACAGCTAGTTGAATGAACTAGAATGCCTCATTCACCGTCGATTATTTGATAATTTCAAGCTAACCCCTCTTTTAAAATCACGAAAGAATGAGGGAGGATGATGGTAAATTACTGATATACGCTATAACACAATCTAAACTGAGACATATATTCCGGAAATCAGATGAGATCAGAAGCACATACACCCATTATGCGTCAGGTGTGTATAAACTGAATGCAATATCAATAACTCCGGTATGACAATGATAATGCTATTTTCGGCTGATATGAATTCACCAAAACCGTATCCGGAGATTAGAAACACCTAAAACATCTAGTGTCATGTGTGTTTATAGCAGGATGTTTTAATTTCCGTTATAAAATCAAACCTCCTTTAAAACGTCGAGGGGATCTCCCGTTTAACGGTGAATGAGAGGGGTTTAAGGGCCACACCTTAAACACAGGTGAATGATAAATCGCTGACTCAACGGAAATGTAATATTAGAGCGGAAATATGACCCATCGAAAGAAGGAAATTGCTACCACTCGACAAAACAGTGTCAATGTCTTGTATAATAATGTAATCTTTACCTGCTATAGAAACCAACCAAAGGGACATCCAGTGTATGTTTGGGGTCACATACGTTATACAATGTTAATGGTGTTATTTTATCGATAAGTACTGATTGTTGTCGAAAAGTACCGTTTTAATGCTAGTCACGTCAGTGTAATGTTGACTCAATAATCTTAATTCTAAAGTTTCGTAAGTAACTAGCGATAATTTCCTGCGTCAGGACTATATACTGTCAAATAACTTCTCACACAGTCTATAACCGCTTCCTCAAGTCTGTTATTAGTCTTACACTCAGACTATGAAAACATAGTTATTCTGAAAACACCATGTCATTAAATATTGAAAAGGAGACTGTAAGAAATGGAATTTTCATACTCAGACTATGAAAAAAAGTAGTTATTCTGAAAATACGATGTTATTAAATATTGAAAAGGAGAGGCTTCTTTTAATTTATGTCTTAAGTGTTAGACTAGGCCGGTATGATTATATATGACATGAGATGGCAAGAAAAGCGTTATTTTTAAAAGGAAACGTATTGAGAACACTATTCAAAAGTTAAATTCTAGTGTATAATAATTTATCCTATAAATCATCGTAAGTGACGATATTCAGAAATGTTGCAAATATGGGCAACTTTCCAATTTTCAATAAAATGATATCCTTTTTAAAAATAATTTAAACTAAGCACATTTTTTTTTATAGCGAGTAATTATATTCACTGAGTCGTCACTCTTCGAGCAGAAATTAGTCAGAAGTTACAGTGAGTTTGAATCCCAAACAAAATGTATGAATAATCTACACGTGCATGTTGATCTAATGCGCGTGACCCGTCTGTAAAAATATACATCACGGAGTGCTGATTCGGTTTAGACATATCACTTACTATATGATGACTGTAGCCTATTTTAGATAAATATTTCAGATTGCTATATATGTCTTGAATTGCGTTTCTAGGAATATGTCATCGTTTGACTCGTTTCCATGACAATAATACACGTTGTGCAACATGTTGCGAAAGTTCCACAAACACGACCTACATTAGAGACTAGTACAGCTAACTGACATCAGCCAGTAACTCATTGAACGATAACACGCCCTGATCGAGGATGGAAATAATATCAAGGTCAGCCCAGTCTTATCGATGACGATATGGATGACTCGTTGCTTAGCGACACCACAACAAACCGACCAGTCTGGCACTGATGCCAATTCCTTCCAACTCCTCTCCGACTTTGGATCAGGGTTGAGTTTTGACGAACGTTTTGGATGTTTTTGATATGACAATGTATCTGGCAGTCGGGAACATTTCAAGATTTTTCGGGCATCTGAACGCAACGACGTCGTTGTTGACGTAGCAATTGTTGCCAATCAGTGTGTGATGCTGATTATATCCGGGACTAATGGTAAACACGTCAACACATCTACAGGAATAGATCGATCATCGTCTGGTAGTGAGGAGGAGATACGATTGTTCATCATACACACTGTATCGTCTCTGATTAGACCCTGTAACATCTGATACACATATCTGATTCAAAATTGGTACTCAATAGTGGCCACACGGTATCCCAGTCATTCACATGTCCTTTTAAAACATTTCCTAAAATATTGTTCATCATACACACTGTATCGTCTCTGATTAGACCCTTTAATATCTGATACAGAATATCTGATTCAAATTGTTACTTAATAGTGGCCACACGGTATCCCAGTCATTCACACACAACCTTTTAAAACATTTAAAATGTTCCAAACATACACTGATTAAAGGTACATCCATTGTGTTGTTGAGGGTCACATATTGCAAACGTTATAAATGGTGTTACTTTATCGTGAAGTACCGACTGTTACCGAAAACCACCATTGTAATGATAGTAGATTTAACATATTGACGATATGAAGGTAAAAGTAGTCATTTCTAATCGAAAGCGGACAATGCACAGCGTGTGGTGCGCGTCAATGAGTCAAACGTAATTTTAGAATCTTATTTATAACAGACAAAATGACAAATTTGGTGTGATAATGATAAATGGGTCATATAACTACTGTGCATGTCATTGGGACGTGTAGTTTCGGTTTCTACACATGCATAATGATGTTACTCAATTTTAATTGGGAACTAGTAATTATGATGTAGTTGGTGATTTTGGATAAATATGCAAGCTCAGTGAATTAATTTGTATTGTTGACAGCACATGTGGTGAGTTGGAGCGTATTAAAGCCAAATACAATTTTATGAAACACAATGGATGCACCTTTAAGTACTTTAATTTTCTAAAACTTATAAAACATGTTTGTATGAAATGCTATCTAAAGATTTTACAGGAAAGTTACCGTTTCTGGGTTATTTGAATTACACGACAAGACAAAACTTTATACTTAAAGGTACATTCATTGTGTTGTCACATATGCATAAGTTTATAAATTGTGTTATCTTAACGAGAAGTACTGACTGTTACCGAAAATTGCCATTTTAATGATGGTCGACTCAATATACTGATCGAAAACCGGACAATACACCGCGTGTGGCACGCGTCAATTAGTCAAACGTAATTTTCGAAACTTATTTACAACAGACAAAAAGTCAACTTTTGGTTGAAAATATTCAATAGGTCTTATAAGTACTGTACATGTACATGGGGCGTGTAGTTTTGGTTCCTCAACATATATAATGATGTTGACCGATTTCAATTGGAAAATAGTAAATATGATAGATTTAACGATTGGGGATGGATATGCAAGTTAAAGTAAAGTTATTTCAACTGAAATCAGCACATATCGTATGTTGCCAAGTATTAAAGTGAAATAAAATTTTATGAAACACAATTGTTTGTTTGTATCCATGTTTTATGGACTTACAATTTTAATAATCGTTTCAATAATTTAGTCTATGTTATGGGATTCGTCGTTTTCAACACACGCAGATTAGGAAAGTTTAAAACCGACGGTGTTAATTAGTTGAAACATTTTAACTCTTTGATTAACTCATATTCAGAGTCAGTTGATTTTTTAGAGCATTCAACTCACGGAAGAGTCAATCTGTTATTATACATGTACTTGCTCCAACGTCCATCCGTATTTGTCCAGATTCAAATGAAAACTTGTTTTCCAAGAAACAGAATCGAGACTTATGCTTTTTACTCGTATACGGTGTACACTTCTATTAATATGACATATGAACAATTCCTGCTTGTTATTTTAAGATGTATTTAGTATTTCACAAAAAGTTAGTAAAAATATGTCTCAAAACAAAATAAGAAATTGCACAGACAAAAAATTGCTTCTTGTCTCGCAAAAAAGTGTTTCTGCCCCTTTAAAAAGCATGTTTTGGCAAAATAGTCATACATTTTAAAACGAGATTTGTAAAGCAAAAAAACTTTCACCCTGACACGTGATTCCTAGACTGAACTGTTTGTCTCAAAGCACGTCATTAGGCGGAACACGAAACGCCTCGGCTGGTTGGAGGCGTGATCGCCTGAACGTGACAGATTGAACATTTTTCGAAATTTCGAATCTCCTTCTTTTTCTTTTGATGCTTTTCAAAGGATTAAGTTATCTTTAAACATGCAGACCATCAAGTTATGTCCCTATACACTGTTCTCCCATGCATTAATTAACCACCTCCTTTTATTTCACCAGTTAATGTTGTCAAACAAACAAACATTCGATTCTTTTCGAAAAATAGCGTTCATCATTCAATACAAAAACATAATGAACATTTTAAGAAAACGAAATATAATCTAAATCACGCTTTCAGTGTATATTAATACATGGTAGATGCTTGCTCAGCAATATGATTCATCAAACTAAAATCAACTCATAAAATGACAATGTGGTGAGAGGAGTGTTGACGATGGTTTTAGTGCAAAATAACACGATGCTTTACAAAGAAACATGACAACATCTTTTATTATATGATTGCAGGTGAAATATCGGGATCTATCAATGAAAATAAACCGTGTTATCAGTCACTAGTGAAAATAACAATGGAACGTGTTCTCAGTCACTAGTGACTGATATAACAATGACCTGACGTCATATAACAATGCTCCGACGTCATGACACGTTCATGACGTCACATTGTTGCTAAGGCGACAGGCTCATTCTGGAGCCGACTTAACGTAAATGCAAGTCTATTTCGGTGAATACGCAAAGATTTGGACATATAATAAATAGAAAATTTGTCTTTTCTTGACAAATACCATGTTTATCTCATCTCGTGAGGTAGAAAAGTTATATATTTTGACTCGTGGCTGCGCCACTCGTGAAAATATAACCTTTCTACCTCACTCGATGAGATAAACATGGTATTAGTCAAGAAAAGACAGATATCCTCTATATCCCCATACCCTCCATGATAATACTATATTCATGACGTCATATTACCAACATAACTTCTCAACGTCGTGTTACCATCTTATTATATGACGAACAAAGAAATACTGGGATTTTATTTTGAATTAAACTATCTATCAAGCTACAGTGAAAATAACTTATATTTTCACTGTGATCAGTGACTGATATAATATATCACTACTCAAGGGTTTTGACGTCATAAAACAATGCTCTCATGTAACGAATTTTCTTTTGACGTCACATTGTTACTGTGGTGACGGTATGTTCCAAGCGGCCGCTCAACATGAAAAAGACATCACATTTCTTACAACAAACATATAATAAAAAAGATTGTGTGTTTTCAGTGCAATATCTTTTATCTCTCATCTCGTGAAGGGCTTAAGTCAATGTCACTACATGAGAGGTAAGTGATATCTCACTGAAAACACAAAATATCCTCCATACAATATCTATGACGTCACATTATCAAAATGTGTATTACACCACGTTTATATATTTATAGTGCTGCACAGTGCTGTGGCATTAGTCATCACTATCATTATCTTCCTGACGTCACATTACCATAAAACCTCTAACATCATACTACCAACATTATATTTATGACGTCATATAACCTCCACAACTTTTTAACACCATATTACCAACAGTATCTTCATGACGTCACTTTAAAATTTGCAACTCCGTGATGTCATACAACTATAACAAAATCTTCATGACGTCATATTACCATAATTACATATGTACGTCACAATACCATACAAACTGAATGACGTCATATCACCACCATTATCTTCATGACATCAGGGTACAACCACAACTTCATGACGTCATATTACCATCATAATTATGACACCACGTTTACATGTTGATAGCCATGAAATAACAAATGCTTTGACATCAGCCGTCACTATCAATCTCCGAGCAGGTTTCTTCTCCGGCAAAGTGATGGCATGTATTTTAGAAGCACAGGGTATGATCCTATTGACTGCATGTGGCCTTCTAAATTGACAAAACTATAGTATCATTCCATCAGACAATATTGAGAGGTTACAGAGTTTTGGCATGGTGGTGTGTGGTAGATACATAGAGGATATTTAACATTTCTCGTCGAATACCATGCATATTTCATCGAGTGAAGTAGAAAAACATTTTCACGAGTGGCGCAGCCACGAGTGTAAATATACTATTTCTACTTCACGAGATGAGATATACTTGGTATTCGACGAGAAATGTTAAATATTCCATTTATTAGATTTAACCAGTTATGTATTATCGAAAATGACGTTATTACAATGAAAGGAGCATCCATGCTCGCTTTGCTTTATCACGGTCTTCTTATGACACATTACTAAAGTACCGAAATCTAGATATATTAGAAATATCCATTTTTATTATAAAACAAGACAATGTAGGATATTCAATGATAACTCGCATCCATATGCGATCTCCTCTATCCAAAGGCTTCCTTTTCTGGAGCGATTGAACTTAGTACCCTTGCTAATTATGTCGGGGTTTTAAATTTAAATTTGAAAATATGATCGTACACACGTGCGGGTATAACGTTTCTCCTCTAAACGGAAGTATTAAACCAGAGATTAGCATTAAACCTGTAATTTTGTTCCCGTTACAAAGTTTCTGACCTTTGAGTCAGTTTATCTCATGTTTATACAGACGGGGCATTTCCGGTGTACAGAAAATGTCAAGCATCACGGGATACTTGAAACGTTTCACCAGAATCACTAATCCAGTAACATGCGCCATTTGTCGACAAACAAAGGTGTATGTTTTCTGTAGGAACACATAAAAAATACACACGCGACTTGTTGACTGTCTTCGAGTCGTCATTCTAATAGTCCTCAATTAGGGCTCATGAAAAATATAATGTATTCCTGTCGCAGCAATTTAAGCAAACCAGGATGATTATTTAGGACAGTCATTGCTCTCAAACGTCTATAATTGACAAAAACGGTTTATGATTTTTTTTTTTATCGGTTTCATCCGCTCTCTGATATACAAGGAAGAAGACCAGGGCTCCGTTCCATAACAACGAGCGCTTAAATTGCTCATTGATCGCTCAATGTAGCGCTCAAGTAGCGCTCATTCTCTCTTGAACGACACAGTGCAAATTCCTCGAAGTTTGCTCGCCTTGCTACCTAGCGCTACATTGAGCAATCGCGTTCAAGAGAGGTTTAAAAGTAATCGCTCATTGAGCGATTACTTTGAAACCTCTCTTGAACATGACCCAGATCATATCTTTTCATAGAAACGAAAACAGATTTTACTTTAAATTTTGATAAGAAGCATTATATATGACCTTTAATATTCATTTCATATTGTTTAATAGTAAATCATAGAAAAAAGGATCAAATAAAAGTCCATCCTTCTTGAAGAATATTTAGGTAAAAGACGAAATGAGAACACGCACAATAATCCTAACGAATTGCACTTTTTAATTTTTTTATCTGCTTCAAAATTGCAAATGCAGGGGTTCCACCGACTGCTTTATCAACATCATGTGCAATGAAAAGGAAATATCACGTATACATAAAGGTATAAAGTACAAGAGGTAAAAGGCGTCAAACAAAGATTAAATAAATGTAAAGGAGAATAAAAGGTAGATAAAACATTGTTAAAAGATGACGGCGTCCGTACATGTCCGTGCTTACACAGCAAGAGCCGACTCCCCCGCTGGCCCGGTGACCAATCGGTGCTTTTTGATCACCAACCATTAACAGTCATATTGAAAACAAGATCGAGGCGAGACGTACAGTTAAATAGTTTATTTTCTTTCCAAACAACAATGAATCAAATATTTAAAAAATATATTGACACTTCGAAGAATAATAATGGCATGGCATTGAAATAAAAATTGAACCACTTGTTGTATATTGACATTTTAACTCCGATTATTAAATGATAAATGTATTGAATTTCATATATGGTGTGTATGACCAAGATACTAAATATTTGCACGTGACCATGCATGCACCAATAAAATTCAAATGTATATATTTTTGACACTTTAATGTTAGTCCGCATTCATCCGCATGACCAGTCCTTGCCGCTCAAACACGCAATATGGCAAATGACAAGAGGAGTACAATTTTCCTTCTGAGGGATGGCGTAGTTTGTTCGACTTCGGACCGAAAGGTCAGGAGTTCGGACTTCGAATCCCCCTCCCTATTCTTCAACCCACGAGGTTTGAATCCCTCCATAATTCAACCCCACGGGTTTCGAATCCCTCCATAATTCAACCCCCCTTTGGCTTCGAATCCCCCCTGTACGTCAACCCCATGAGGTTCGAATCCCCCCTGTACGTCAACCCAATAAGGTTTGAATCCTCCCTATACTTCAATCCCATGAGGTTCGAATCCCCCCTGTACGTCAACCAAATGAGGTTTGAATCCTCCCTATACTTCAACACCATGAGGTTCGAATCCCCCCTGTACGTCAACCCGGGCCATGAGGTTCGAATCCCCCCTGTACGTCAACCCAATGAGGTTTGAATCTTCCCTATACTTCAACCCCATGAGGTTCGAATCCCCCCTGTACGTCAACCAAATGAGCTTTGAATCCTCCCTATACTTCAACCCCATGAGGTTCGAATCCCCCCTGTACGTCAACCCCATGAGGTTCGAATCCCCCTGTACGTCAACCCCATGAGGTTCGAATCCTCCCTATACTTCAACCACATAAGGTTCGAATCCCCCTATACTTCAACCCCATGAGGTTCGAATCCCCCTATACTTCAACCAAATGAGGTTCGAATCCCCCCTGTACTTCAACCCCAAGAGGTTCGAATCCCCTGTATACTTCAACCACATGAGGTTCGAATCCCCCCTGTACTTCAACCCCATGAGGTTCGAATCCCCCCTGTACTTCAACCCCATGAGATTCGAATCCCCCCTATACTTCAACCCCATGAGATTGCGAATCCCGCCTATACTTCAACTCCATGAGATTCGAATCCCCCCTGTACTTCAACCCCAGGGGATTCGAGTCCCCCCTGTACTTCAACCCCATGAGGTTCGAATCCCCCCTATACTTCAACCCCATGAGGTTCGAATCCCCCCTGTACTTCAACCCCATGAGGTTCGAATCCCCCCTGTACTTCAACCCCATGAGGTTCGAATCCCCCCTATACTTCAACCCCATGAGGTTCGAATCCCCCCTGTACTTCAACCCCATGAGGTTCGAATCCCCCCTGTACTTCAACCCCATGAGATTCGAATCCCCTCTGTACTTCAACCCCATGAGATTCGAATCCCCCCTGTACTTCAACCCCATGAGATTCGAATCCCCCCTGTACTTCAACCCCATGAGGTTCGAATCCCCCCTATACTTCAACCCCATGAGGTTCGAATCCCCCCTGTACTTCAACCCCATGAGGTTCGAATCCCCTGTATACTTCAACCCCATGAGGTTCGAATCCCCTGTATACTTCAACCCCATGAGGTTCGAATCCCCCTATACTTCAACCCCATGAGGTTCGAATCCCCCTATACTTCAACCCCATGAGGTTCGAATCCCCCTATACTTCAACCCCATGAAGTTCGAATCCCCCTATACTTCAACCCCATGAGGTTCGAATCCCCCCTATACTTCAACCCCATGAGGTTCGAATCCCCCTATACTTCAACCTCATGAGGTTCGAATCCCCTGTATACTTCAACCCCATTGGCTTCGAATCCCCCCTATACTTCAACCCCATGAGGTTCGAATCCCCCCTGTACTTCAACCCCATGAGGTTCGAATCCCCCCTGTACTTCAACCCCATGAGGTTCGAATCCCCCCTATACTTCAACCCCATGAGGTTCGAATCCCCTGTATACTTCAGCCCCATGAGGTTCGAGTCCCCTGTATACTTCAAACCCCATGAGGTTCGAATCCCCCCTGTACGTCAATCTCATGCTATGTGCCCATGCTCCAATTCAAGCTGAAGTTCAAAATTTAACCCCATACTCCATACGTCAACCTCATACTTCATGCCCGTACTTCACTTCAAGCCCACATTGGCGGTATTGTGGCCCAGTCGGCAAGGGCGACAGGCTAGCAATAGCCCGGGTTCGAGTCCACCTGTGACCGGGTGTAAAAACTTTTGAGTCAACTTTCCGTTTTGTCAAATCCCCTTGTTTACACTGTACAACCCTGTGCACTTAAAAATCCCACGAATCCGTTGGTATATGACCATGCAGATGGTGGTCACATGAATACGTATTGTAGGTAGAACAACGTGCAGTATCCTTGTGTCTAGGTGTCTTAGTCCACCCAACTATGAATAGGTACCTAGGTTGTGCACACTCCAAATGGAGCTGAGAATGAAAAAGAGCGTCGTTACGAGTGACATCCAGTGATCGAGATAAATCGAGGTACAAAAGAAAGTTAGCATTCATTACTTTAAAGCTAATGCTACTAGGAATAGGGTTACATATAAAGTGTTCATGCTTATATATAAACTGAGGTACAAAAGAAAGTTTACACCTCAGTTGGTTTTATCATATGTTTGATTTTCAATTAGAAATATATTATGTTTTCATACTCCAAAACTGAAAAGTGCAGGCATTTAGTCATCAGCCAAGGAATAATTCTATGTGATTTTAATTTTTTTTGGGGAAAAAAATAAAATTTTGATTCTTCCAAAATTAATTTGGTTAAAACACAATTGTTCATCGACATATAAGACATTTGTTAAGTGAAAATCAATAAATGTGCCTCATTCTGCACACATTTACAACATTATAAACATGGTAGGGGTCATGTTGGTGTAAAAATGATTTTATACCCCTTGGTCCTTTCAGTGACTCTAACTCTGCATGTTTGGAAAAAACGAGTATGATTGTTTGCCGAATCAGTCAACATTGAACATTAAATAATATCCCGGTTCTATCATATCAATTTGTTTTGTTATTTGTACTGTATGAGTAAAACAATAGGGTGTCAAGTTTCTTTTGTACCTCAGTTTTGTCGCTATTTAGATTTCGCCTATATGTTGTTTTGAATCAAACTTGTATTCGTATTATATCATTTCTTGTTAATATGCTCTCGTACCACAAAGGTGTTTTTTGGAGAATAAAGAATTGAATAGAACTAGACAACATTTTGTCAACATTCATCTCCTGGATAATTGTTAGTCCCGACCCTTGAGATCCCTGACAGTGTATTGCAATTGGGGACCTTTCACATATACAGCCAGACCCCGTTTATCCGCACATTTTGATTACAGTTCAATGAGTTGAAAATCGTCCGGATAGCAAGGCGTGCGGTTAAGTGAATCTAATGCATAAATAAGATTTGAAATACGGAACGAAACGAGCCATTCTTGACACCATTCATCTCCTGAATCATTGTAAGTCCTGATCCTCGACAGCGCATTACAATTAGGGACTTTCACATATATATGATAGTGTAGGTGTTGCTCAGCACATTGAATAGTGAATGAAATAATAAAAACAATATAACAAAGACCATTTTTAAAACGAAATTATCCTTTTATTTAACAGTAACAGTTCTAGGTCGTAATTTTGATTTGTTAATCCGATTCATGTTAATCTTCATCACGTTTTTTTAGCAGAAGCGATCGATCTTGATTCGTTTTAAAAATGTTTATTTCTGTACTGTTTGTATGAATTTGTTCTTTAATTTGGTAGATCCCAAACAAAATGTTTTCTTAAAATATTTTTTTGTTGATTTGAATTAAGAAGATCGGTCTTTAATGATTTATTACAATTATTTCACAATGCAAAGGTGCGATTCTTCATATCCTGAATTGAAGGAAGCACTTCACATTATTATATATGTTATGAAATAACACACGGTAAAGTATTTTTCGGCCACTGAATCAAGGCGAGTCCAAGTCTGGCCTTGTTTATTGGACAAGGTCTCTCATTATCATTTTGGGTGGCTGATATGATACAAAAAAGTGATATATTTTATGTATTTTAAAGGTACATCCATTGTGTTGTTGGGGGTCAAATATACCATACGTTTTAAATGGGCTTATTTTATCGAGAAGTACCAACTGTTACCTAAAACTACCATTTTGATGAAACTCGACTTAGTATATTGACGATATGAAGGTAAAAGTATCGATTTCTGATCGAAAACCGGACAATGCACCGCGTGTGGACTCTAAAGACTCTAAACGTAATTTTGGAATCTTATTTAAACCAGACAAAATACAAATTTGGGTTGATAATGTTCAATAGGTCATTTAACTACTGTGCATGTAAATAGGACGTGCACTTTCGGTTTCTGCACATGCATAATTATGTTACTCAATTTTCATTGGAAACTACACTGTCGGCCAAAAGAAACGCCTACTTGATGTTCCTTGAAATGAAAGATGAAATAATTTCTAAAATATAATAAATGGCGATCTCCATGTTATGCTGAAGAGTAATTAATATGAAAGTCAATTGAAATCGTGGAAAAACGGTAGTTCGAATCAATAACATTCATGAAAATAAAGCCCAATGAAGAAAGCTATTTCCGGTTGATTCACTTTCACACAGTAACCACGTACATCTGTAGCGTCATCACCACTTTAAAGCGAAAGCATACCTGTATTGTTGCTCTTGGTTGTATGAAAATCTGTTTCAAATTTGTTTCTGGTCAGGCACTGATCGAAAACTGAACAATTAGGTTGTCTCATTTCAACAATCGCCATTTTTTTGTGACATGACAACTTCTGAAATTTAGATATATTATGCAGAAATTGTGCAACTTCATAATGCTATAATATGATTAAGCTGTTCATTATAGTTTTTAAGAAATCTGATAAGATATCTGATACGTTTCTTTTGGCCGACAGTGTAGTAATTATGATATGTTTGGCGATTGAGGATGAATATGTAAGCTGAGTGAAATAATTTGTATTGTAAACAACACATATGGTGAGTTGGAGCGTATTAAAGCCAAAAAACTTTTTTTTTTATGAAATACAATGGTTGCACCTTTGACCATGTATGTAATACTCACCACTAAACCTCGATGTGAGGGTGGGTCGATATACGATATATACTCCTGTCGGCCAGTACAGGTAACGAGCTGTGAACAATTATTCTAGATAGTCTTTCCGACCCATCCATCTTTGTCGTCCATATTTTCTTTATGCATTGTCCAGTCCAAATGTGTAGAGAAGCGCTTCAAACATCTGATTATATTTCTTTCAAAGCGAAAGTGTTATGCATGTCATATCAATTGGGTTTTTGATGTACTGTATCCCGAGTTTCCCTAACTTGGTCAATTGTTACTGCTATTTTTCATATTTTGTGAAGTCTGTCATCCAGACCTTAGAGAATATATGTGAAGGAACCTTCTTAAGTCTAGGAAATGTTGTCCAGTCCAGATAGCCTCACAGCTCTAGGAAATGTTGTTCAGTCCAGATAGCCTCAGAGATGTCCGAAATGTTGTCCACTTTAAAAATAGATAGCGTCAGAGCTGTAGGAAATGTTGTCCACTTTAGATAGCCTCAGAGCTGTAGGAAATGTTGTCAAGTTTAGAAAGCGTCAGAGCTGTAGGAAATGTTGTCAAGTTTAGATAGCGTCAGAGCTGTAGGAAATGTTGTCAAGTTTAGATAGCGTCAGAGCTGTAGGAAATGTTGTCAAGTTTAGATAGCGTCAGAGCTCAGTGTAGGACATGTCGTACAGTTTAGATAGCGTCAGAGCTGTAGGGCATGTCGTACAGTTTAGATAGCGTCAGAGCTGTAGGAAATGTTGTCAAGTTTAGATAGCGTCAGAGCTCATTGTAGGACATGTCGTACAGTTTAGATAGCGTCAGAGCTGTAGGGCATGTCGTACAGTTTAGATAGCGTCAGAGCTGTAGGAAATGTTGTCAAGTTTAGATAGCGTCAGAGCTCATTGTAGGACATGTCGTACAGTTTAGATAGCGTCAGAGCTGTAGGGCATGTCGTACAGTTTAGATAGCGTCAGATCTGTAGGAAATGTTGTCAAGTTTAGATAGCGTCAGAGCTCAGTGTAGGACATGTCGTACAGTTTAGATAGCGTTAGAGCTGTTGGAAATGTTGTCAAGTTTAGAAAGCGTCAGAGCTGTAGGGCATGTCGTACAGTTTAGATAGCGTCAGAGCTGTAGGAAATGTTGTCAAGTTTAGATAGCGTCAGAGCTCATTGTAGGAAATGTCGTACAGTTTAGATAGCGTCAGAGCTGTAGGGCATGTCGTACAGTTTAGATAGCGTCAGAGCTGTAGGAAATGTTGTCAAGTTTAGATAGCGTCAGAGCTCATTGTAGGACATGTCGTACAGTTTAGATAGCGTCAGAGCTGTAGGACATGCTGTCTCGTCGTGATAGCTTCAGGGCTGTATGAATGTTGTCCACTTTAGATAGCGTCAGAACTGTAGGAAATGTTGTCCAGTTTAGTTAGCCTCAGATCTGTAGAAAATGTTGTCCAGTTTGGAAAACCCCAGACTCTGATTAAAGAATGTTGTCGTAAAATGTCACTATCTAACGCCTGAGTCTACATCATTCAGTGAGCCAGGTACCGGAGTTAATGATGCGTGACCAATCAACTGAGATCGCGTTGCCTCCTCTCATCCATCTAGCTCACGTGGGAGTCTCCGGTGAATGGACGGTGGTCAGAACTCGCCATGGGGTCTGCCCTGACCATCCATCACCTGGGTTCATCGTTAACATAGCTGTATGATGACGATGCAGAGAAAGGGTTTGATAAAGACTCTGCAAGAAGTATCTGTTATCAACATATCCCCAATGTATTTATTTGTGTGAACGAGCCCCTGCGAAGTGGGATTTTCTTTTCAAAGCTCGCGGCTCCTTTTCATTATTTAATAAAATGGTGATATATTCAGAATAGAAAATGTTAGACTAAGAATTTGACTGACTCTGAGTTTTACTTTACGGGTGTTGACATCAGAAGACACTACGAGGGTTTATCATTCAAAATCATTCTTCAACAATTATTAGTAAACGAACGAACATATATGAAACACAAAATTGCCTTTTAGCTTCTTCAGCATTGATCTCAGTGAAATCATAGCATTGTGAAATCATCAGCATTATGGCATCATATCTTTGTTACAACATTAACTTTGTGACGTCATAGCATTGTCGGCAGAGATGTCAAAGTCGTGTGATGTCTTTAACTGATGATGTAATATGATTATGACGATGTAATTGCAGCGATATGTAGTTATCGCTTAATCAAGCGATATTAATAAATTTACTGTAGGAGACAGTTTTGGATGATAATATGCCACGAGGCAGCGCCACCTATTGTAATGCACTGGGATTCTTTTAGTTATAGACTTATATAGGATTACACAGTTGTCTCCGGATATATCATATATCACACAACCGAGCCGGGCTATGAAACGTTGTTTTATCATTCAAAATCATTCTTCAACGATTATTAACTAAAGAGATTCTGTCATTTAGCTTATTCAGCAATCGGCAGTGATCTCAGTGAGGTCCTAACATTGTGTCGTCATCATATATTTTAAACACAATATATACACAAAATAAAAGATAATACATAATATATATAAATTTTATACATATTACACACAATATCCAATATATAAGTTTATACACAACGTTATACACAATACACAATATATACCAATATATTAACCTAATACATAATATAATTTTATACATACAATTTTATACATAATTATATACAAATATGTTTTCAAAATATTCATACACAATGTTGCTACAATGTATACACAATCTACAATTGTATACACAAGTTTATACACAATTCAAATCAAAATTGTATATCTAATTGTATATTCAGATTAAACAAAAACAATTTATACAAAATTGTTCATTGTTTTTGATTAACAAGATCGTATTTTCAAAAATGCCATACATGGAGTTTTATGACGCGAATTGTGAGTTCTGAACATTGACCTTTGACCTTTGACCTTATAAACATCCGGGTCATTACCTCTGTGACCGGCAGATAACTCCCATCATTCATCTGTAACTGAACACCGCTTGTAATTAATCTCTCAGATTTCGTTAATCAGCGGTAATTATTTAACCAGCAGAGGTCGTCGGCATGTGACAATAAGGACAGACAGCGAGACAATAGCTAATTAACATCACTTTCACGCTGATGACGTACTTTAAAGGGGCAGTAACACGTTTTTTCGCTCAAATAAGTTGATGAAATGTATTTGAAAATTAATTTCACCAATAGTAAAACATCCTTTTCTCTTTGGAAAATAAAGTTTAAAATGAGTGTACATGGCTCAGTAAAGCCATGGGAATATATAAATTCAAGTAAAACAACGAAGATGTCATCAGATTTAAATATTCCAAAATTGTAATCGCCGGGACAATCTACTGGCGTCGATGAGTTTGCAACGGTAATTACAACGAAATTTTTACATGCACAGGAATACGGACAATGGCGATAATTGGTTCGCATTAATTTTGAAGTAAAATTATGATATGAAGACAAAAGCGTTTAATTTATTCATCTGGAGATAAACATCAGTTTCAGTGTGAATGAACAATGATTATATCCGAAGCAGAATTTTTTCTCTCACAAAAGTAACCATTGTTCAATTTGAGTTCAAAATAAGATTTTCTCGATAACCTTTTAAATTATAAAACTTTAAAGTGTTTGAAATAATAAATCAGATATTAAATTAGATTTCAGTCAAGGGAGATATTCATGAAAGTCAAAATATTAGTATTTAGTTTTTTAACGGAATAGATTTTGACGCTTTGAATTGGAGAGGAAATATTCCCTATAAAAAACACACACACTAAAATCTTATCATTCCGTTTAGCCTCTGGTTGTTTTGCTTACAAGAAAAAAAATCAACAAATATTTATTTACACCAGATCAAACTGACTTTTTCCCACTTTTTCTCCAGAAAATACGCCCTAAAACTCTGTGAAGTAAGTAATTAATTTTGTCTGGGCTAATTAACACCAACGAAAACAATCAACGAAGTTTGGTTTTTACTTCACCTCTGCTACAAAAGCAGATATGGTACGAGTAAAAGCGTTGACTAAATCTAGCTTAGTCTATTGGAGAGTTTTACTTTCATTTTGATAAACACATAATGAACGTGTATCAAGATACTTGGAGAAAAATACTATTATCCATATAGTTAACATAACTAGAATCATATAAATTATTTATGTACTGGTGCTCTTTGGTGTTATATGTACTTTGACTAGAAACAAATACTTCCGCACTATCACGGTAAATCAATCTTGATAGTGAAGAGTGAAATTATGAGCGTTGTTTTTCTTTAAAAAAATAGATCCCTAACTATTTTGGTTGTCACCGGTTTGGGTTGTATTTAGGCTGGCCTAGTCCTGTATCATGGCTGTGTAAAAATAATGGCCTTTAATACAGTCTTAATTCTTACTCAGCAAGTCTAGAGAAACTGAATGAGCCTGAATTCGAAGGTATTAATAATAAATGATCACAATGAAGGTACAGTTATTATAATAATTCAATAAACTATACATTTTAGCTTAAGACAGGTCCTGTGAAACCTATAATAGGATCCGTCACTTGGATCCGCCGTTGGATACGTGTGAGTACTTGTTTTGTAATCGCCTAATTACCTACTCCCGAGTTAACTTCCTAGGTACACCCCACAATAAGAAGGGACACAAATACCCCATGGGTTGAGATCAAACGTTTACTAAACGGAGCATGTGTCCCCTCAGGGTGTTGACACACTTGGCGAAATGGCTTGAGTGAATTCGTTTCATGTATAGTTGCGTCATCCAATTTGATAATTGTTATCTCACGGGGAATGTAAATGTACTAGACTATTGGTTAGTCTTTCATTGGACAACTTATAGCAAAGTGTCAAATGATGAAAACCTATTTGTAAATGAGCTTCTGAAATATTGTCATTTGTCCACTGTCCTTCTATTAGTCTGGTCAGATATCAATTGAAAGCTAAGCTTTGCAACGCCTTGTTTATCAAACCAGAAACTTTGCTGAATAAAAACTATAGTTAAACATATTTATTATATTTTCAGTGGTGAAATACAGCGTTTATCGGTTAAAATAAAATCCGTATTTCCACTGAGTGAAATAACATGTTATTCTACTCAGTGAAATAACACCTTCAATCATATGACGTCATCGAAACAATAGGATGACGTCATAAAAAAGACCGGGATAAAGCAAGGCCAAAATGTATACTCGATTTATAAAATTAAAAAATTTCTTAAATCTAATAAATAGAACATTTTACATTTCTGGTAGAATACTATGCATATCTCATCGGGTGAAGTAAATAGAGTGATTTATCATCCAAAATTGGAGATATCGATTTTCTTACCCAAGCGGGCAAAGATATGCCGGGTATTAAAGTTTTCATAATGGTCATGGGAATTACAGTTTTTCTAAATATAACTTGCGTTTTGATTGGTTGACGGAACTACTTTGCGCTCATTCATGAATTCCTTAGCTATCATGTTCAAGCTAAATCACATAATTGAACAATTTTGAGCAAACCTAATTGAAGTAACATGTCAGTAAAACTTATTAAATATAAAATCATGTTCAACCTAAGTTTCCGAGACCGTATTTACAGTACTAAACTTGCAAGGCGAAGCAACAGGCAAGAGTCGCCGACTGCACTGCCGTGACGTCATTGCATAGTGACGTCATTAACCATGACGTCATTTGGTGACGTAATTACACTCCTATCTTGTATTCCAACAGTGCGATTGTAAGTTCACGTTTTCATAAATTTTCTCTCATTCTGCGACATAGTTTACAATATAAAACGAGTTGTTTACTATGTCAGTACAACGTTTTGGCAATAAAATTCAACAGTTACTTTAGAATAGTTCTGAAAAAATAGAGCAAGTTGGAAACTATTTAGATATGCGCATCCTGAAGGTGTGAAAGAGTTTATGAATGGCGTATGACTACAATTTGTAATTTACAGTCGTATCAAAGATCGTGAATTGGGGTCTTGTTTTTCGATTTTTACGCATTAAAATGATCTTGGGTAAGAAAAAGAATAACCAACTCGGTGCTCGGAATTACGAATTATCTGTCCCTCGTGAATTATTATGTCAAACTCCTCGCTAAAGCTCGGAGTTTATCACAATAATTAACTCGGGACAGATAATCCGTAATTCCTCGCAACTCGTTGATTATTCTTATAGTTTGAAATCAAGCGATATCTCCTGGGAGATATCGTTTTGGCAGTAGATTTGGACAATGCCCTGTCACCGTAATATAAATGACATCAAAATGATTTTAGATAATCGAGTAATGACATCACAACACTAAGACGTCAAAAAAATTGATGACGTCACAATACTATGGAAGTCAACTGGCAGTATGTGACATGGATTTTCTCACAGATGTACAATTTTTCATTGAGACGTAATGAAGAATGATTTTGGATGATAAATAGAATCTCAACCGTGTGTCTACTGATATCAAATATACCAACACTCGTTGATAAAAGTAAAAATATGTTATAGGTACTTTTATTAACTCGTGTTGATATATTTGATATAAGACCACACTTAGGTGAAATTCTCTATTTCTCCCCAGAGAGGTTCTCTTCCCACGTACCCTCCGTTCTCTCCCACATCTTTGAGCGGTGTGAAGCAAGGGTGTGTACTAAGCCCTTTACTATTCTACTAGATTGTTGTAGAACTTGAAAATATGTTATATGATTCAAATGTCAGGGTATCTCTGTTGGTCAAGAATTTTTGGATATATTGTTGTTGTTTTATGCAGATGAATAACAGAGAAAGCTTAACGTTCTTAAGCAATTTAGTGTTAAATGAGGATTGAACGTCAATTTAGATAAGAGAGAAATATTAGTTTTTCGCAATGGAGATAAGCTGAGAGGAACAGAAAAATGGAAGTTTGGCACTCAATATGTTGAAATATCTACGTAATATAATTATCTGGGACTTATGTTTTCAGATAGATTATTTTGGACAAGAGGTATACAGGTTTTAG